>JADKLZ010018606.1:0-17951 GCA_021533235.1 Biomphalaria straminea | reverse complement strand
TCAAGAGAAAGACTGGTCCATTCTTTTACTTTGTTCAGTCAGTTTTCTCTGTGCAAGACTCTTTTTTTCATTCTCCCTTCTCTGAACCTTAAAGGATGACTTCTGACAGTGAGTCATGTATTAAAATATGACCAAACCAGCTCAGCTTTCATCTCTTCCAGTACTGAGGAATTACTTCTTTTTGCCAGTCAGAATGTCAACTTGTAAAAGTATAGACTATTTGTTTTGTTTACCCTACATTTGTCTATAGCATTTACTCTCAAAGGCTTATATTTTTCTTTCAGCCTCTGTGTTCAGTGTTTAACTTTCACAACTATATAGAATAGAAACCACATTATGAAAATTTTAATTTTACTTGGGCGCTGAAGTAAGATCTTGTAGCTGGTGGCAACTTCTGCATTAATTGAATGAACACACTAAATGGAAATCAAACAGGGCAATCCATTTATATACTATTTTATGAGTCAGATGAAACCTAAACCATATTTCAAACACATACAAATAAATCTGTTTAAGACTTATTGTGTGTAATATTTCAATTGTTCGCAATAGAACCGTTAAAACATACCTGTGTCTGGGCGACCTGGTGTTCTCATAGGGGTGCCTAGGACAGTGTTTGGTGTTGACATGACCTGACGCTGTGGAGTCACTCCACTGAAATCACTGTCATGCAGGGGTGTGTTCAAGCCTCCCTTCAGTGGGGTGTCAACATTTGTTAAAGCCATGATATTCTGTGCTTCCTAGTGAAAGAAGAAATCAAATTCAAATGAGGCAGTGTTGATCTGAAGTACTTTTGACACTTATCATTACAAAACAGTTCTAAAATATAAAAGTTTTCAGGTATTCCAACAGGTAGAGCTTCATGTAATCATGGCAAACCAAATATTTGTGGTAGTAAATAATACAATAATTTGTGGTTAAAATGCGATGGAATAAAAAAATGGGAGTTCCCTTACTTGTAAGATACTGTCTTGGACAGCTGGAGTTCTAGGAGTGCGGAAGTTCACTCCTCCAGGGGTGACATTATAATTCTGAAGAAGGCCCTTAGAAGCAGAATCCTCTCTCCCTGACTCTTCAACCTGCTGTCGAGCGTACTCGTTAGCCTGACCTACTTTAATCACCTGGTAGAAAAAACAAGAACTAAAATTTAGGCAAATGTTGCAATATTATTAAATTTGAACCACAAAAAAAAAATAATAAATAAATAAAGAACAAGTTTGAAAATAATTTTAATATTTAATAATTTGCATACCTCTTCCAACTCCTCTTCTGAAATCTGTGGTGACGGTAGAACTAATTTACTTCTCTTCTTCACTGGTTCTTGGAAACTACAAGAGAATAAATAATTGAATAGAGAATACTGCTTGGGATACACATTTTTGAACTATTACTTTTAAAAAAAAATACAATAAAAGAAAAGAAATCTCTTTTTCTCCCCTTTTTGCAAATAAGTGGAATTTTTAAAAAAGTAATTGAGATATAAATTTTAAAAAATGGCACAAAAGATGCATTTGAAACAAATGCAAGAATGCCTTGGGAGACATGGTGGCTAAGCAGTAAAGTGTTTGGCTTCTGAACCGGGGGTACCGGGTTCAAATCCTGGTATTTTTTTTTCGGGATCCTTGGGCGCCTCTAAGTCCACCCAACTCTAATGGGTACATGACAATAGTTGGTGGAAAGTAAAGGCGGTTGGTCATTGTGCTGGCCACATAACACCTTAGTTAACCGTAGGCCACAGAATCAGATTACCTTTACATCATCTGCCCTATAGAACACAAGGACTGAAAGGGAAACTTTAAGAATGCCTTACTTTGCTTGACTTGCAATAGCTCCAGGTAAATCATTTTCTTTTCTCTTTTTCTGTTTAGCTTTATCTTTCTTTCTCTCTTTCTGTAAAAATAGTTTTAGGTTTTGAAAATATCAGCAAGAACAATACAAATAGTTTTGAAATTTAACAAGCAGAAGAATTGCTTTGCCACTAAGAAAAAAACTAGCATAAAAATGAAATCTAAAATGAAGCATCAGAATACAAGAAAATGCTCAGACAGAAATATAGATAATGAGGAAAAATAATAATGGAAAAACAACTTTTTAGCTTGACATTTAAAGGATAATAAAAAAAAAAAATAAAGCAAATAAACTACCTCTTCTCTCTCCCTTCGAAGATCCCCATCTAAATTCTGCTGACGTAAACGCTTGTAGTTTGGGTTGAGCGGGTCAAAGACTTCCTGTGAAGTGTCATAAAAACCAGGAGCTGGTCGTTTCTCAAAAGGAATTTCTGCATTGTAGTCCACACCTCTCTTCTTTCTGCGCTTCTGTTTCACACTATGACCAAACAAAATGTAAAACATAAAATCTTCAAACTAGAAATATAATGTTCCAATGGCTATAAATTTATAATATTTAAATAAAAATTGGCTTTCTGTATCTTAAAATAGGGAATAATTTTTCTTAAGAAATTATGAAAAGAAATGTATCCTTCAACTTAGCATAGAAACTGAATGTATTAAAATTTAATGACCAAATAAAGTTGAGCTTCAGATTTAATATACTATGTGTTTGCACTTAGAAAACTAGGAACCAAATTCTTCTAATAATTTTATCAATGTACAAAAAGGGCATACAGCTTATGGACTATTGGTGCTTTAGAAAAGCACTTACGCAATACCAGCAGCCCTCAATTCTCTTCGTTTCTGTAATGCAGCTAAACGTCTGAAGAACAAGAAAAACAAAAATTAGTTAATACAGTTATATTTGCGGACGTTCTTAAAATAAATTGTACCTTGAAAATTTGAAGGTAGGTGGTCTAAAGGTGGCTCAGTGAAACAATGTTAAAGAATTTACGTAACATTAAAAAAAACATTTACCTTGCTTCCTCCAGCTGCTTTTCACGAGCCTTTCTTTTTGCCTTTTTACCTTGTGTGTTGGCAAGCCTAGCCCTGGCTTCTGACAGCATTTCCAGCTCTTTAAATAGAAAGAAACGTGTTATGTTTTTATGTTATTTTACCAAAAGGTTATTTTAAAACTATTGGAAGGAAAAAGCTATTGTTTTTTTTTGTTTTTTTTTGCATGATGGGGGATGAAAAACTGTATTTACCATCTTCATCCATGTCAACTGGATCAGGTCGTGCTGGCTTGGTCTCAGGGTTTGGGTCAATCTCTCCAGGTTTGAGTTTCCTGGGATCATCTTCATTGTCAGCTTCTCTGTTCTGTGCCTTGTCTCTTTAGAAATAATGTTACATTAACATGATATGTAATACACCTATAAAGTGGTCAAGAAATAATCAGGATGTCATTCAATAATCACTTATACTCACCAATACATAAGATTGTCTCAGATTTACCTAAATATTCATCAAAACAATTTATATTTTTATAAAAATTATTAATAAATTTTAACCAGTTATTATCTCAACATTTCTACATGTGTATAGTATATCAATTTCAGTCAAAAGGTTCTTACAGTAAATATTCATAGTGTTCCAAGCACTGGGCGGCTGTCCTGCCAATAATGGGAGCAATGGTTCTCCACTGGGTCGGCATAAGCTTTGCCAAATGAAGCAGTTTCTCTTCCTCCTCTCTGCTCCATTCTGTTTTCTTAATGCTGGGGTCCAACCATTCATACCTAAATCAATATAATACAAACATCACAATATAGTAGAGATGCAATTACAGTTTAATAGTTTCCTTATTATTTAATCCATTCATATATTAATAGTTCATAAGTTGTTTTTTTTTTATAAAATTATATTATTGACCACTGACACTTTATGATATTTAAACCATTTTATTATTAAGAGATATTTAATAAGGATATATGCTCGCATAAGTTATTGTTGTTTATAAAGGTATGTGCTGTTAAATATATACAAATATGGATAAAGATTCACTTTGTTGTCGAAAAATTAGCTTTTAAATGAGTCCTCGCTTGTTATATATTACATTCATTTAATATTAGTACAGAATTTTTTAAAAGGCCCTAGATCTATACAGGTCTGCATTTATTGTTACTTTTCTGCAACAGAAGGTACTAGTTCCATTATTTAGTGGACTATATTTATTGTTACTGTTCTGCAACATCTTAGTGAGTGGTGAAATGGCATTGGAGACATTTTATTTTGTTAGCTATCCCAAGGTGAGAAAAACAAAACAAAAGGTTTTTCTTCTATAGTTACTTGAAGTTACTTGAGCTCACCAACAAAATAACTGGTCAAAAGGGGTGGGTTTGCCTTAATATCTGTTTATTGACATGAGGTGGAAAAAATTCAATAAAATAATGCAAACATTTTCACAAGACAAAGGATTTAAAACTATAAAATATACTTTTAAAAATATGAAATAGGATAAAGTACATTTTTTATTAAACAAATTGAAAACATCTTTGAGTAGTTTGATTAAAAGGCATATATATATAAACATTAATTAATAGTTGACCAGTACAGTAGTAAAATATTACCATCTTGCTTTACACTGTTTTGCAGATTTTCTGTGAAGCAATGAAGCAATTCTAGCCCATTGGTTTTTACCATATTTCATCACAGCCGCCTTGAGAATTTCATCCTATATTTGAAATTGAATATTAGAACACTTTCAGTTCATTGAAACATTACTATTTTCCAAAATTATTAATCACCAATAATTAATATAATAATTGCTTAATTTTTTAAATTGATTCATGTCTCAAAGGGTACAATGAATAATTGTGCAAACTTCAACTTGATCCGAGAATGGGAAACAGAACATAAATATGTTCAAACTTTTTACCAGAGAGACAGAGTCTGTCACTGTCAGAGTGAGTTGTTATAAATAAGGTTATAAGCCTATAGATCTATATAAGCTTTGTAAAAAGGTATGGTATATTAAGTAATATATAAAGTATACTTAGTATATCCATATATATTATATTATATAATAATAATAGAAACACTTGTTGGTTCATTCTAGTTCATATCACTAGTTAGATAAAGACTTTTTTCTAATGAATTAATTCTTTGGAATTATCAAATTGAATGTTTGTGATTCAAAGATAATAAAATTATGAATTGTTCTTGTGTACAAATTAGTCATTACAATTATGTATGAATTAGTGAGAGGTTGAGACAGGTAGTCTAAAAGCACTTAGTTTCTGAACTGAGGATTCCCAGGTTTAAATATAGGCCTATATATGTGATAAAACAACATTATAAAATAATATATCAGCAATAACAATATGAGTGTTAGATCTCGACAATCTAATATTAGAATCTATTACCTTATTTATTATTATAAATATAAATTATAAATTATCGAAAATAGGTGTATGATGTATCCTTAGCTTTTTCTATAAAAATATATTTCCATATTTAAAAAATATACGCACCTCAGTGTTTCTCCAGACACCACCTTTTATCATAATACGCGGCATTTTTTAATGTAAAAGAATATGCACACACACACAATAAATCAAATCCTTTCAGCTGAAATGTTACACACTGGGAAAGTATTTTAGCATTGTTTTTCTTAGCCGCTGAAAGTTGTTACTTAGTGAGTGTGCCGGAAGTTTGGTTGAGCTAATGAAAATCAGAATGCTGTCCCCTGATGGACTTTCTATGCTACCTGCAGCCGATAACAAAATATGCGGCTATACGGCTAGAGTCTAGTGATGTTTTGCCCAAAATAATAATAATAAATCCACAAGTGCAGATGTAAAAATCTTCCTTTAAAAAATATACGCTACTATTTTTTTGCTAAAAAAACTATAAAAAAAATAAGTATTGTTATTAAACGATTTGTGGCTATGCTATTTTGCGAATTTCAACGTAATCAGAACCGTTGACTGCAGATGGTTGATTCTCTGTTCGCTTTCTACGCAGATTTCCTTTTAGACTCAAATGTGTTTCCCACGGCCTTTGTAAGAAATCTTCATTAGTCTCGTTCAGACTGCTAGCTGGACTTTAAAGCGTTTTCGAGGAGGCATGCATCTATGTTATGCCGACCACATTTGAACTCACCAAAAAAAAATTAATAGATTGCTTTCATAACCCATATATTGTCATCACTCTTATCTTATCTTATACAATACAGACGTTACTTATTGGCCTACATGTATCTCCCCTGCCTAGCTTTGCTGTCTAATAATATTCATTCTCTCGAACCTACACTGGAGGCGTTCAAAAAATTCGTTCACCCGACAAACTGGTTCACAAACAACTGGTTTACCAACAACTTTACCACCGACTGCCTGTCGTTTCAGGTCGTGCGGTATTCGCGCTGGATTGTCGTTCGGTCGACTTGATGGTCCAGAGTTCATACTCTGCCCGCTGCCATCTCCCATCGTCCTGTAGGAGGTTTGGATTAGAATGTAGATTACTTATCTTCAGCTCTGGGGGAAAACGCCATAGCTTTCTTGGTCACTGTCTCTCTCCATCTGGTGCGGTTTAGAGGCTACAGCTATATCTTTCCAAATGGTCAGTATCGATATTCACTGATTTGAGGTCCCGTTTTATTACATCCATGTAACGGAGGTGGGGGAGACCAGGTTTTTCTTGAGCCTGTCGCGATTTGTCCGTAGAGAATGACAAACTGCCAGAGAAACTATCGCTTCGTACCCTGCAGGAGTGACCACTATCTACGCGGATGGCTCCGTGAGGATGCTCGAGGGCACTACAAAAGCTGGGTATGGGGTGGTGGTACAACTCTCAGGCAATCCCGAAAGTGTGGAGCTGAGTGGGCCCTGCAGTGGCAGCACAGAAGCGGAGCTCGAAGCAATGCTCGCAGCATTGACGTGGGTAGCGGAAAGAGTCGGAGATGGATCTGCGGCCCCAGCGGACGTGGTCATCTTTACCGATTCAATCTCTGCCCTCGATACCCTTGAAGGGCAGCTTGCAGGTGTCGGACAAGTAGAAGCACTCCTCGCAGAGGTGGAGCGCCTTCTGCAGCTCAAAGTAAATAGTTTTATACAGTGGGTTCCATCCCATTGTGGTCTGGTCAGTCATCAGAGGGCTGACTTTTTAGCGAGAGCCGCGGCGGCAACGTGCACCTTAAATGATGAACCGTACAGTCTTGCGACCGTACGATCCCTAGCTGACAACAGATTGTTGGCACAGTGGTACGCTAGCTGGGACGCTTCCGAGAAAGGCCGAGAGCTACACAAGCAGATGAGTAGACCAGACCGAAAGGACGCATGGTGGACGCTCTGCCGAGCGGAACAGGCAGTCCTAGCCCAGTTCCGAGTCGGACACTGCCAAATAGGTGCGTACTTTGGGCGGTGGAGGGAGAACTTCGACACTCGGTGCCGCCATTGCTTCGAGGACGATGAGACAATATAGCACATTCTCCACGAATGTCGCGCTCTGCAAGATGAACGATCGGGACAAGGTAATGAGAGAGAGAGAACTGGTCTGTGTGTGGCAAAGGGTCTGTCCTTGTACGGGAATAAGGCGACCCTACAATTCACTGCTCGCTTCCTCTTCCGTGCTCTAAGGGAGTAATCTCAGCACGGTTTATTTCAAATGGGGTATCTGATTCGGATGCCCTGTTGGGCGCTTATGAATGTTATTTTTGTACTTTTGATGCTCCTTTTATAATTTTACTGTTGTTCAATCCTTTCTTCAGAATGCCTTAAAAGACTTAAGAGTAAAGTAACAATTATACATAAAACACTGAACCATAATCTTCAAATACAAAAACAAAATTTAATAAAATACTCAGAAAGACACAGAGATAAAGGCACATTCTTCGTTCTATGAGGACAAATTTGTACAATCTTCCCTAGAGATATTAGAGCATTGAATGGGTTGCCTGAGCTAGCCAGGAAAACCAGTGACTTGGCAGAATTTAGGTCATTGGTTAATATGCATGGCTAAATGCATGACATGTAGGATATATAATCATCTTCTTTTTTGAAGTAACGTCTGTAACATATAAGATACCTTTTGGCAGTTTTATATTAGGCCTAATAGGGTTTGCCTGAACAGAGTAACGCTAGCCTTTAGTTGTGTTTTTGCTTTATTCATAACTCGGAATTGTTTTCATCAATTAATTCTCTACTAGTTGACCGGCGGCATAGCATACGCCGCTATTTACCAGGGCGGGCGACCGCAGTGGGGCCCGCATTTCATAGGACACGCAATTTTATAGGACCCGCTCTAATTTAAAGTGTAAAAATTATTAAATTAAGCCATTTTATTACTTACAACAGATTCCCCGCGCCATCCTGTCGATTTAACATCCCTATAATTATTTGTCTGTTAAGCTATTGCTTTAAAAGAAATCAAACACAAATATAGTCATTTATAACGGTGTTAACCATCAAGCTGTAAGGGAAATAAGTCTTTGGCATATGGTTGAACACAATCTGCAATTACAAACACAATAGCATATTGGTATCGCACTTTCTTTGGACCCGTGCTAATTTTTAGGTGTATAAATTATTAAATTGAACCATTTTATAAAACAACAGATTTCCCGCGGCCTCTTGATTGACCAGGAGCCCCCTGGAAATCTCCTGAAATGTTATTAAATGCTATGCCGCCGGTCGAAAAAGTCCTGGAAATTTCCGGACATTATTAAAATCTTTTTAAAGTAAAAAAAAAAAAATGCTATGCTATTTTGTGAATGAAAATAGTGCGGATTTGGATAGGCTATTTATTTCCCATTCGATTCACACCATGTTGCGCCATGGGATCTTCCCATTTGCTTATTATAAGTAAAAATGCGTGAATTCATGAATGAAAAATACTATGAATGTAGATTTAAAAAATGGCTAATTGACCTTAATTTACGCGATATTAAGAATATAGCTGCACTCATGCAACAATGCTTAAGAAAAACAAATTTGAATGTTAATTTGATTAAATGGACTATAATTAGTATGTTCATGTGCTAAAGCATAAAACTATACTTGCGAAGAGAAGTTCTATAATCTTCTTAGAGTTGAACTCGAGTTTTAGATCTAGATCTAGATCTATATAGGAACAGATTTTAGATGTATAAATTATTAAATTAAACCATTTTATAACATATAACAGATTTCCCGCTGCCTCTTGATTTACCAGGAGCCCCTGCGATATCTCCTGAAATGTTATTAAATATAGACCTACGAAAAAGTCCTGGAAATCTCCAGAAATTATTGAAATCTTTTGTAATTTAGTAGTAGATATATATATACATGTGTTTTCACGAAGTTACTTCCTTTTCCCGGTCTATTGATTTCTTTATGTCTTTGCTATTTTGTGAATGAAATAGTGCGGTGCGGATTGGGTCCATGCACGCCGTGGTGCGTGCGCCATGGGATCTTGCCTATTTACTTGTTGTTGTTGCATTGTGTTTTTGTTGCCGGTCTGACCTAATTCTTTTGAGAAATATAATATAGATAGTGACTTTACTGCAATACCACATGATGCATCCTGAAAAATATCGATTTATGATAGGTTTAAGCTTCTCCTCCGTTACATAGATGTAATAAAACGCGACCTAAAATCAGTGAACGTCAATACTGACCAGTGGGAAGACATAGCTCTAGACCGCACCAGATGGAAAGAGACAGTGACCAAGAAAGCTATGGACAGCGAAAGAGCATGGGCCGCAGCTCTGGAAGAAAAGCAGACAACGCGGAAAATGACCAGCTCCTCTACCACTGTAGCGAAGACCACCTTTACCTGCGATACTTGTGGACGGGAGTGTCTCTCCAAAATAGGGCTCCACAGCCACACGAGGAAGTGTGCGAGATGAACCATAGTCGTTCCACGACTGAAGGAGGCCAATGAATGATAACGATAAGCTTCTCTATTACTAGTATTAATTTACATTAGTTCTGTAGTATATGTAAAACTTTGAACTCTTTCTATCCGAACCGACGATAGGCCTACCAACGTTGATTCCACCAGAATATGGTAAATAATTACGGAGAGAAAGAGTTAAAAACTTATTAACGTTCAATTTACAAGAAGGTTCAGAAGACAACTCCTTGACAGAACGTGTATTATTGTGTCCAAAACAATCTATTGTAAACGTACCTTTCACCTGTCTTCAACATATATAACAAGATGAAGCCCTAACGTGTTCTTATGTGTCATGATGCTTCTTAGACTGTTTTTTTTTTTTTACTTTATGCCTACTTATACATTTAACATCGTATGCTAAGCACAAACTCAAAAGCTCAGCTTATGATTACAAATTTAAATCTCCCCCTTCCCATAAACTGTACGGTACCTTTAAATGAGTAATAGCCACTTGGTTAGTTATTACAAGACACCACTCCTTGCTATCATCTCCTCAAAACCATTGCCTCAGTATAACTATCCCTCTGTTCATATAGTCTTTGTTTAACTTTACCTGTCCCTTAGTCTCTTGGACCGTCATTGCACCATGCAAGATTCGTCGACCGTCTTTCTCCATTTCTCTCTATCTCTTTTTTTTTGCCTTGGTTAGAACCTCTCTCAATGGCAGTCCCGTCCATTCTTTTATGTTATTCTCCCAACGCTTTCTCTGTCTGTCTCTTCTTTTTCCTGGTACTGTTGAAGGAAGGTCTTTGCGAGCCCCGAAGATCTTGTAATATAGCCATAGATTTTTAGCTTGCGTTTTTTTCTTATGGGGTCTTTGTTACCCACATTTCTAGTCAAAGTGTCCTAGTTGTGTTCATCAATTCCTTAGGTAAGTTGTTAATGCCTAGTCGATCAATTCAACGTCCAACAACATTTTTGTTGCTAGACAAAACCATTTTGTGACCGGATGTAGAGCCACGTCATTGTTAAGGGAATCAGAAGTGGAAGACGTGCGTGTAAATTCAAGAATTTGAGCAGCTGCATCTTTGGTGGATATGAGCTAATAATATATGTTTCTACGTTATCTGAAGTGGCTTGCTTTGCAAACGGAGCTGTGAACGTAATCTTTATTAGACTAACATGCATGGCTAGATTGAACACGCGAAAGGCCTATACATATTTTTTTTTAAAAGTAACGTCTGTATCTGTATTTCAAAAGATAACATTCAGAAAGGTTTTTGAATCGTTTGTGCCAAACTGATGAGAAATAGACAATTTTAGTGCATTTGTTAGCACAGGATTTCCACAATCTGTACTTTTGATCTCTTATCCTTTTTCCTTTGATTTGTACTTCGTTATGCATTTAACTTCTAAAAAAATAATTGGTTGCAGATTGAAAGACAATGAATAAATTATCTAAAATAGTAACGATACATGAGAGCATGGATGTGTTGCCTGAATCAGCACGGAAAACTAACAGCAAAGTGTCTCTAATTAACATATACTACTAGATTAACATCGTTACGTGTAAGACCTAATTCACCAATCGTAAACAAACATTTAGCCACGTGATTCTCTATCTCTTCTATATAAATTACGTAATATACACAGGCTGTCACGTGACAGTTCTTTTTAATCAATATTATCAAATGTTTGTTTACGATTGGTGAATGAGGTATATGTGTGATAACATCTGTACCGGGTACTTTATTAGATTTATATAAGTGAATGAAGTGTATAGTTTGATTTCAGTTACCCCACTGTTCTCAAAGCTAGTTTAATTTGTACCGGGTACTATGTATGATTAACCCTGTTCTTAGAGTTCAACTTGTATAATTTATTATTTTAATTATCATAGCAAGTTAAATATCTCAAATATTATAATTCTACTACTACTACGAAAGAAAACGTTGATAAAGAGTAAAAGAAAAGATATATTAATACCGGTAATTCACATCGAAGCAACAAACAATTTTTTGGTTTCATTTATTTTTCATGGATGGTAGAAGAGTCAAATACTATTAAAAAGTTGAAGTATTAGCAGCAAAAGGTCAAAGTGACATAACATTATCACAACCTCACACAGGTCTAAGTAAAACACTAAGCAGAGATATGTACACACACACACACAATTTCAACAAAACATATAATATGCAAATATATTATTTCGTGCTAGCATGGTTACTGAGAAGTAGACCAGCCAAACACTGAACATCTGATGAGGATTAATGTAATTTTGAGTAGAATCCTAAATGCAATCTGTTGCAGAGTTTGTCAATCTACTTCACTGAAGGATCAATGACATAGTTAAGTTTAGTAGCATTGGTAACATATACTATCTGTGGAAAACTCAATAACAGGAGGTTAAAAAAAAAGTTGAAATATAAAAAAAAAATTATAACTTTTATATAGCGCTGCTTTCATGCTTATTGCAGGCTCAGAGCGCTATGGTCCAAATCTCATTTGTGGAGGTGGGGGTATCTGGGAGAAGTTTTTTTCGTGCTGCATTTAGGCGCTCAGTGAACACAACTCTGCTCGAGTCGGGTGTCGAGCCCCAATCAAAGGTGGCCAATCTAAGTGTACTTAGCTTCTCAACCACGCTTCCCACACTATAGCTGGAGAGCATGAGAGCCATTCAGCATTCTTGTGACCAAATAGACTTAAACTGTACACTGAGCACAAGTGCTTCCTGTAACGTTACTACAACAATGTTTCAGACACATCTTTATCTTTTCTAAACTTTTTATAGCAGCTGGCACATCCTGCTGGCAGTTCCAGACATTGAGACGGAGGCTGGATTTTTTATAAGACTAAAAAATACAAAATCCCATATAATGATACTTTCAATAATTATATCATTACATCGAGTTTGTTGCTACAGGATCATTCAAAACTCCAAGAGAAAAAAAAAGGACATACAGTATTCTTTGCATTTTAGGTAATTGACACACACAAAAAAAATGTGTTTAAAAGAGAAAAAAAAAAAGAGGGGGTGGGGGGATTATGATACCAGTAATTCCATGTCTATCATTAAAATGAGACTCTTTTTTTTTTTTCCAAAGGGAAAAGAGGGGGATCAAACAGAAATGCTAAAACCAATAAGATTTTCTACTAGTGATTAAAGATTATAATAATTCACCTGTGCAGACTGGGTTAATCTGTCTTTTTTTTTTAATATGGCATGTAATAGCAATATTAATTAGAAATGAACGAAAATTGTATAATTTATTCAAAGACTACACCCTAAATCAGCTATTAAATTTACATGAGGAAACACTCTACTCTTAAATACTTCACTCTTTAACATATAAAGCAAGTTCTCACCAAACCTTTATTTACATAGCAGAACAATGAATAACTATTAAATGTTGGCAGTATAACACATTTCAAGTACAATACAAGCAGAATAGTTTGCAAATTCACTTCAATACATAGTAACCAAATGTAGTGAAATCAAGTTCATTTCATGTAGCAAAACTTAATTGCATATTTTTTTTTGAGGTCACTACAAGCCCAGTATAGCCGTGCATTAATGGAATCTACAAAATTTCATCCACAAGTTTGAATTGAAAAAAATAAATGCCATGGTACTTGCCTCTTTAAAAAATACAGGAAAAAGACACAGAAATGTTAGGAAGTCCACTTAAAAAATGGTCTGACTTCCTATTGGATAAAACTAATGATATCCTAAAATAGAGGAATGAAGCATTGTAGTCTACAGGGAAAAAAAGACTATTAGACAGGCAACAGATCTTTAGCTTTGATTAAATGATAGAATGAAAAAATTAAAACCTATATTTATCAAAGCACAACTTAAAAACAGTAGCTATGGAAGACATTGGTAATAAAAGATTATAGAAACATTTTCACTTATTAGTCACAACATTCTCAAGATTGAACAGAGATAGAAACTACATTCAGAATGTACAACATTATAAAATGAGTGTTATCTCAGATTTGAAGGTGTATTTAAAATATATGGAAGTTTAGTAGGGCCTATACAGATTGTGCACAACTAGAAAAAGAGCATACAAACAATAAAGCCATTAAACATTTTAAAAAGAACAATTATAAATAATTCACATTTTAACTCTATTACACAATAGTTCATTTATTACTCATTAAGCACAAGGAATAATTGATAATAAAATGTTCACACCATGGAGAGACCATTCTCGAGAGACTGAGAAATCATCTTCCCAAATCCAACACATCACAATAACACGACTAGTGTGATGTGGGTACTGGTAACAAGAACAAAAAACAAAAAAAAATTCTCTATTGGCTAATAAGCTAGGTGTCAGGGTCAGAACACAGGATGGGTTAATGGAAGGTATTATTTTCAAACCATGCCACTAATACACAAGTCTGCAGCGATGAAACATATGATACTTATTACATGAAATATCATAGTCAACTTATTGTACTTCTGTGTTTGGATCATTTTCCTTTAAGTCAAAAAATCAGACCACATTGTGTACTATAATTTGTGTACAAACAATAAATTTGTATTACTCATGCAGGTACTAGAGATCTACACCACTACAAACCAGAAACTTATTTGCTACAATATTTTAACTCACTTTATGTTTAACCTATAAATAAAACATGACATTCCACACACCCACCCCAATAAACATTTTATGGAGATATATCATCATGGTACTTCTGTGGATGTCATATACCGGTACCATAATTACAAAAAAAAAAATAAGTTTGGGATTCTGTAACAGACTAAGCACCTGTAATGAAAAGTTTTGTGTTTTTCAAATCATATTTTTAAAAAGAAATATTTCTATAACAGATCAAGTTTGTCACTAGTTCAACCTAACAAAAACATTAATAAAAAAAAATATACATTACAAATTAAACCAATATTATTTAACAATTTCTTAAATGATTCTACAGGTTTAAAAAAACAACAACAATGAACCAATACATGTTGCTCCACTATAAAGTTTTTAATTTTAAATATTATTTTTAAAAAATTATATAGAAATTCAATAATTTATGTTTGGACAATTTTAAGCTAATAAACTGATTTTTTTTTTGGTGGATCCTTATTTCATTAAATAAATTATCTACTTCTACTAACTAGCTTATCTGGCTTTAAGCTTCTCCAAAACTCTGGGCTTCCATGATCCGAGAAGGACATAACTAAAATACATGGAAAAAATATGTAGCTGAAGGGCTATAAGCATAAAAGCAGTCCACAGTAACACAGCGGGGAATCCAAACATCTCATAAGTGTACTTCCTCTCCTGCAGATACAGTATAATGTCCCTTTTCAAGTCAAAAAGACCAAAGAAGACTGGAGACAGCCCAAAAACAACTAATCCTAACATGAACTGCTTTAGAAGAAATATGTTGTTTTGCGGAGTTGACCTCCAGCCTATCACAGCTGCGACAAGGCTAACTAGCCATGCATACTCCCAAGGACGAGGGTGTGGTAGATCAAGGCGCCGAAGACTGATGACAGCGAATCCGAGTGCTCCTGTGATTCCAGGTAACAGCCGAAAAAACATGAACAGCCCCAACAGCAAATGAAAGAACAATGCTAATCTCAGTCGACCTTTATTTATGGAGCTGAAACAAAACAAGCAACATTTAATAAAAATGATTGAAAAGCATGTATTTTATTGTATTTATGGTGTTATTGAAAAGCATGTATTTTATTGTACTTATGGTCTTAAAGAGGAAAATGAGTCTAAAAGAGAATGAGGAAACTTAATTGGATTACAAATGATAAATGAGTGCTTGGGTAAGTAATATCAGTGGTCTAATATCACAATGGGGGACGTTAAGAAATAAATTGTTCCAATTCAAGTCAAATGTCTATGCCTGAGAACATAATGATACAGGTAATTCAACATAACAATGCTCATCAGGATAAAAATAAAAGAGGAGGTTCAATAGAGAGAGAGAGGTAAAACACAATTAATATATACTAGAAATCAGGGCTAACAAGGGAGATCATTGAAATGCGGCCTGATTATTGGAAGTTCAAAAAAAAAAGGATGTTCCATCCTAAGTAAACAAGTCACTTGTTTACAACAATTACAATAATAGTAATATAATATTAGATATTTTTAGATATATATATCCTATATATAGTTTAAAGCCAACTTTAGCCTGAGAACAAATCAATGTGAATGTGGATAATGATGTGTAGTGCTAGTCATAACAATAAGGGCATTAATGATAATCATAATGTCAAATATCATAATGAATAAATGATAATCTTGAGTCTTGACTCAATCATGACTTGTCACTTAATTGAATACTGACTGAGACAGTCATACACAAGTGACCAGCAGCCAGCAGTGGCAGTACCTTGCTGCCGGGCTTGCTACTCTGACTCTGTGACTGTGCCATCAGTGGCATCACCCAGCCCATATATATATATATTGTCACATCTTATAATAACATTCAAGAATATTCTTGATAATTATGTTTTAAGATTCTAATCTAGATTAATACCTTATCTTATACTGCCAAGCAATGCTTTCTCTGTGCCAGTGATCGCTGCCATCTGAGCCTTCAGGTCTGTAACCACCTCGAGATGCCATTAACATAGATTTAATATTGAATGCTAAGAAAATGACGAAAATGAAGATCTACTCTGTTGCGATCTAGATCTATTCTGTTGGGTTTTAAAATAATAGAATTTGTTAGATCTAGATCTAGATCTACTTTTAGTTCTCGCCGTTCAGACACAGAGATACTAGCAGACACGAAACAAAATAACTTTTTCCGGTTTAACAGTGCTTCTTTAAAAAGTTGGAGCTAAAAAATAAATATTTAAAACATGGAATTCTTGAGATATAAATAGATCTAGTCGAAATCGAACAGATCTATCTATCTAGATCTAGATATATAAATCTTTTAAAACGATAATAATTAATCTAATATCAATCAACAAACATATTTTGAAGAAAAAAGCGTTGTAGAATGTAGACTAGATCTAAAGCATATGAAATTTTGGATTATAGATCTCTATAGAGCCATATAGAACGGAAGATCAAGTCTAGAGATTGTAATTTTTTATAAGCGGCGAAACAAACATGATTGAACAAGAGTTTGTTTACAAACACAGATCGTCCCTGTCACTTGTCTTGGACGGAATTTGTTACTAAGAAACGATTCATGTTGGTAAAGACAATGTAATCGATTGAAAATTGCGATAAATTTCTTAAATAACCGTAGAAACGGACAATTCGACACCCATATTGGACTTGGGCTTAGGACTCTAATTGTCTCTAAACTCTATAATCATGTCTTACAACAGACCAATACAGGTCTTTACAGAGCTGAATAATAAAGATCCTTTACGCATTGGAGTTGGTAAAGCAGAAACATTCAAAATCAATGAGATTTCGGAGCCTAATATATCCAGTGCAAATTATTTAGATAGGCAAATAAACGTCACTGGCATAGGCGAATTAACCTTACCACCAGATAGATTTTCAATAACAATCAAATGCAAATCATGCAAAGACAATGTGCAGGATGCCAAAAACAGTATAACTAGACGTGTTGATTATATTGTTCAAGCCCTGAAAAACAGCTCATTGAAAGTGAGTATAGAAACAGTCTTTAAGCAGATGGCCTAAAGACAATAATAATCACAATTGTGAAGTCTTAGAACTTTAAAGGTCTGAGTCTAGATCATCTATCTAATCTAGTCATCTAGTTTTCACTTAGTCACTTTAAATCTCTGTGTAGGAAATGTGTGATGTCTTTTTATTTTTGCTGTGAGTGTTGCTTCATAGATAAATATAAATTTAAATACTAGATCTAGATCGAGACCCAATTGTTTCTTTTTTTATCACCTAGGAGGTTATTTTTTTGTTATCTTATGTAGACCCTTTTTGACTTATTTCATAAAACTGTTAATTTAACTATATTTATTTATGGAACCTTACTTTCTTTAAACAAAAAAAGCCTGAAGACTATAGGATTTTTCAACACACAAGTCATTTTGATGGAATGGCTACTGTTGATTCAGAAGTGGAAGCTCATTTCACTGATATTGGCAAATGTCAAAATGTATCCAATCTCCTAGCAGAAAAGCTTGGACCATCTGTCAGCATCACCTTACCTCATTGCTACCATAGCCGGGGCAGCTTGGATAAACTGAGGTTAGGAACTGGACTTTTTGGTTTGGACTAGATGTATATTTTTAAAATATATATATGTTTTTATCTT
>JADKLZ010018605.1:0-15980 GCA_021533235.1 Biomphalaria straminea | reverse complement strand
AGAACTGTAAGGCAAGTGATAGGATCATAGCACATTTAGAACTCTAACGCAAGTGATAGGATCATAACACATTGAGAACTGTAAGGCAAGTGATAGTATCATAGTACATTGAGAACTGTAAGGCTAGTGATAGGATCATAGCACATTGAGAACTGTAAGGAAAGTGATAGGATCATAGCACATTTAGAACTCTAAGGCAAGTGATAGGATCATAGCACATTGAGAATTCTAAGACAAGCGATAGGATCATAGCACATTAAGAATTCTAAGGCAAGTGATAGGATCATAGCACATTAAGAATTCTAAGACAAGTGATAGGATCATAGCACATTAAGAATTCTAAGACAAGTGATAGGATCATAGCACATTTAGAACTCTAAGACAAGTGATAGGATCATAGCACATTGAGAACTGTAAGGCAAGTGATAGGATCATATCACATTGAGAACTGTAAGGCAAGTGATAGGATCATAGCACATTTAGAACTCTAAGACAAGTGATAGAATTATAGCACATTTAGAACTCTAAGACAAGTGATAGGATCATAGCACATTGAGAATTCTAAGACAAGCGATAGCATTATAATACATTAAGAACTGTAAGACCTTGAAATAACGATTTAAAAAAAAAAAACAATATGTAAAACTATTTCTAATCGCGCAGAATTATTGTTGTTACTCTAAATCTATTACCAATTTAATTACACGATTGATCCAAACTAATTGAAACAATTACGCCTCATGTATACTCAATAACAAGTAATATATTTGTATTAATTGTTTATCAGTATTGCTCTTTGATATACGAACTCTAACCACGGAGGCTAACATAGTTCTGTCTGGTGGCGGCTACTTCATTCGGCACACTATAGCTTGGTCATCGCTGGATAACCCTCTTGACTATCACAAGAAGTTCACCAATGCATTTACAAATTATCGATTGACCGACTTGACCCCAGGTCATGAGTACGTCCTGGGAGTGGTCTCCACATTTAAAGCAGATGATTATGTGGACGAGTTTACAATCCAGACCAATACAAGTTTCTTGACATGTAAGTTTGGTACAAGGTGAGGGAGAGAGAGTGGTTGTGGACACATTGATTATAGATGCTGAAACTGATGTGAGATGTGACACCAGACGGATAGAGAGTGATAGAAGCCAGATAGAATGATAGAATGAGAGTGATAGAAGCCAGATAGAATGATAGAATGAGAGTGATAGAAGCCAGATAGAATGATAGAATGAGAGTGATAGAAGCCAGATAGAATGAGAGTGATAGAAGCCAGATAGAACGATAGAATGAGAGTGATAGAAACCAGATAGAATGGTAGAATGAGAGTGATAGAAGCCAGATAGAATGATAGAATGAGAGTGATAGAAGCCAGAATGATAGAATGAGAGTGATAGAAGCCAGATAGAACGATAGAATGAGTGTGATAGAAACCAGATAGAATGATAGAATGAGAGTGATAGAAGCCAGATAGAATGAGAGTGATAGAAGCCAGATAGAATGATAGAATGAGAGTGATAGAAGCCAGATAGAATGAGAGTGATAGAAGCCAGATAGAATGATAGAATGAGAGTGATAGAAGCCAGATAGAACGATAGAATGAGAGTGATAGAAGCCAGATAGAACGATAGAATGAGAGTGATAGAAGCCAGATATAATGATAGAATGAGAGTGATAGAAGCCAGATAGAATGAGAGTGATAGAAGCCAGAGGGATATGGATATCGACCATTAGGGATATTGATCATAAAAAAAAGTAAACTTCCCTTTCAGACCTTGTGATCTATAGGGCAGATGATGTGAAGGTCATCTGTTTTTATTGCCTGCGGTTAACGATCAGGTTGTCATGTGGCCAGCACAACGACCTACCGCCTTTACTGTCCCCAACTTAAGTCAGGTACCCATTAGAGTGGGTGGACTCTGGTGCGCCCTAAAAATCCAGAAATTCCAAATCCCAGTTTTCACCAGGTTTGGACCCCAGGACCCCAGGTTTGGAAGCCAAGTGCTTAACCACTCAGCCACCGCGCCCCCTGATATTCGTCATAGAGTTGGGGACATTGGTCAAGATGAAGATAGCGCTAAATAAGATAAAGTAATTTTTATTGGTCTAAAGAAATGGAAATGGAGTTTGAATGCAACTGTCCTGCTTAGTATTACTATTGTAACAAATAACAACAGAGATGCAAACACAAACAACATTCTCATACGTAATATACGCCTCCCCCTTCCCCCCCCCCCCCCCCCACACACAACTGCTGAGCAGAACAAACTTTCGTCAAAAGCGATAAGGCCAGTGATGTCTGTGTCATCAGCGAATCGGGTCATTGTGATCATGAGAGTATCAACTGATGGGATTCGGACTGAAGTTTTGCACAATTATTTCTTTTACCTGCCAACACAAAAACCAACACCCCAATTCTTTGTCCTCCTTTCAAGTGATAGGATCATAGCGTAGTGAGAAAGCTAAAAGCATGAAATTGCGCTAAACAAAAACAATTGGTAAACATGTTTCTAATCGCACAGATTTATTATTATTATTATTATTATTATTATTTATTATTATTATTATTATTATTTATTATTATTATTTATTATTCTATAGATGTGTTACAAATTTAATTACATGACTGATCAAAACTAATTAACACAACTACAAAGTTAAACAATCTAAGCTTTGCTTTTTTGTTTGTTGGGTTGTTTTGTTTTGTTTTAAAGAATTGTTTCCTATTTTGCTTGTTAATAGTTTTATCATTAAAATTTAAAAAACAAAAATGTATTGAAACTTAAACAAATAGAGTAATGTAAATAGCCTTTAGTACGAATATTTCCCATAGTATGAATACTTTAATGGTATTGTGTGCATCTATGATGATGTAGATTTTAAAGAACAATATTTGTTACCAAGTTGCGATATATACATAAATTTGTTATTATTTCATACAATGCTCTACATAACCAAGTTCAGAGGTATGAAAGAACATTTTCTTTGTCTACTGTACAGTGCCAGCTCAGCCTGGAGGAGTTATAGAAGCAGAAAGTAACTTAAACACACCTCCATATGTTCTGAAGTTTAACTCTTCACAAGGGATTGTACATCATTACATTGTGACGCTGGTATCAGACACTCAAGTGTTGATTTACCAAGTAAATACAACAGAACTCATGACATCAGACCTAAAACCTGATACTCTCTATAACTACACAATCACTGCCTTCAACAGACTTGGGAATGAGAGTACAACTTTTGGCGGCAATTTCACGACTGATCCAGGTATCATTAACTAAAAAGTAGACGTATGTTTAAGATCAATGTATATTTTCTTAGTATAAATCTTTTTTAATCTACATTAAACAATTTTTTATAGCAGTCTTCAGAAAGCAATTGAAAGTCACTCTAGTTTTCCCAGTATCGTAAGTCCAGAGCCTGTCGATTCGACAATTTGCTCCAAATTGGGCCCATCGCCTTGCAGGGGCCCCGCAATTTACATTTAGCATATCGCTGTCATTGCTTTTTATAATAGTGGGCGACATTTTAGTTTATAATTTAGTGGATCACTAGCTGTACACTTAGTGGACCACTGTTTCGCTTCAAATTTAGCTGTACACTTAGTGAACCACTGTTTCGCTTCAAAATTAGCTGTACACTTAGTGGTCCACTGTTTCGCTTCAAATTTAGCTGTACACTTAGTGGTCCACTGTTTCGCTTCAAATTTAGCTGTACACTTAGTGGTCCATTGTTTCACTTCAAATTTAGCTGTACACTTAGTGGACCACTGTTTTGTCTCAAATTTAGTTGTACACTGTTAGACATCATATTCAGAAGACCACATTTTTTAAAAATGTAACCATACAGTTATTGATGATCCTGTTAATAGGCTACCAATGCCATTGAAATCCCATTCATTACACAAGATAAGAACCTTGGATGCACTTGAAACCAGTTATTTTATATTTTACACTTTTTTCTCAATGTAACAAAGTGCATAGTCTCATACCGGGCTCCCTGGTCGAGCAGTATGATCGCTGGGCTGTCGTTTGGACTTGAGGATGTTCCCAGAATCATACTCTGCCTGCTGCCATCCTCCGTCGTCCTGCTGGAGGTTTGGACTAGGAAGTAAATTATCTTCAACTCTGAAGGAACATCCAAAACATGTTGAACACTTGACAAGCAAGTATATCATACTGAATATAACTCGAGATGACGTAATCGTGATTAACAAACTTTTCTACGATCACATGTTATTTGTATTTTTGCCACTTGGCTAATATTTGTCTGATATAGTTTGCATCTCAGGCTCTATAACAGTAATTCTAACAGTGCATTTTCGGCGCAACGTGTCTGCATATTTTCTTTCAACGGCTCTTCACATAAAAATGAATTGTGTATATATATTCTCTGCTTTTTAGTGTACCGTGTTGATAATTCTTAACTCCTTCTCTCCTAACTGACGATACCAACGTTGATTCCACAAGAATGTGGTAAATAATTACGGAGCGAAAGAGTTAATTCTGTTGAAATGTGTTAACTAAAAATGTCTGTATTTTCGGGTGAAAATAGTCAGAGCTGGATTTCCTTATTTGCAACAAGAGCTGTAGGCCTACCACTTGTGCACTAAGAAATATTTAGCACTAACATATTATAATCATCTTCTTTTTTGATGTAACGTTTGTATTTTATAAGATAAGATAATAATCTCGACTGATATTTCAAATAATTAGAGCTTTTTCAAGTCTAAATGCAGCCCTGAAAATAGTTAACCCTATTAAATACTTGCTCTTACATTCTTTTTAGCCCATGGAGTCAACATCAAGATGCCAGTGGTTATAGGGTTAATCTCAGCTGGAGTTCTTCTAGTTGTTGTTTGTGTTGTGATTACTACAATCATTGTAACAAGATTTAAACGTCAGAGAGACGCTAAGACGTAGGTTCATTTAAAATACATTAAGATTATTTATTTATAAGCTTCAATTGCACATTTTCTAATTAAGGTAGTGCCCTTTATCCAGCATCATACTGACATGATAAGAATATTGTACGATACTGTGACATAACAAAATCAAGACGTTTTATAGTTAATGGTTTCACTTCCTCTTCGTCGTTAAATAAATGGGTCTTAAGTTATAACTCGATATTAACTTATATATTTTTTTTGTGAATAAATTGAACAGAAATCTACTATAGGCCTATATAAAGCAGAAATAGCACTGATCTATCACGAGATTTCTTAAACTATCGCACGTATAGTAAGTTACCATAAAAGCATCAAATGTCCTACACAGGTTCCTTTTGCCTCCTAGAAGCTCACTAAGTTTTTTTTGACAATCATAAACAAAAAAAAAACGTGAGGTCTTTCAAAGATGTGCATTTTATTTTGGATATATCCCCAAAAGGAGGTGGCTGAGCGGTAAAGCGCTTGGCTTCCGTACCGGAGGTCTCGGGTTCAAATCCTGGTGAATAGGCCTACTTGGATTTTTAATTTCGTGATTTTCGGGCGCCCTCGAGTCTACCCTGTTCTAATGGGTACCTGACATTAGTTGGGGAAAGTAAAGGCGGTTGGTCGTTGTGCTTGCCACATAACACCCTCGTTAACCGTAGGCCACAGAATCAGATGACATTTACATCATCTGCTCAATAGACTACAAAGTCTGAAAGGGGAACCTTTCCCCCAAAAGGCCGCAGTCTAATTAGAAAGCATTTTTCAAATATCACGAATTCCGTATTTTTTAAACCGTTTTATTTTCTTTTTCCCTAAGACTACTTATTTTTAACATGCTTTATGTCATTTTACACGCTGTCTAAATAAAAAGATAGGGCCTTTTTTAAAAAAAAAATCATAATAGCAATAATCATAGATCAGTTAGGAAGGTTCACATTTAGCCTAACTATATCTTCATAACTATCAGCTCATTGAATACATATGACTATTATCAATGTTATAATAGGCCCTAATATCATTAATAAATCTCCGTATCTTGTGATATCAAGTTGTTAGACGAACTAACAACTCAACAAGTTGTTGCAGTTGTTGATAGTTTGTAGTTCAAATAGTTTCTGTTATTCTTTCTGAAAATATTGAAATTTGCCTTTTTACCTTCCTGAGCGTACCGCTTCAGGGGCCGATTTCAGTTAGTGTTTCCACAAAAACTCTCTTTGTAACCTTGTTTAATACAACCTTTAAATATTCAGCGCATTTATGCCCTATAACATCTAAGTCTAAAAGTATCATCTTTATCTTCAGTGAACTTACCTTGAAGTAAATGCCAGTTCAATATAAAACAGATACGTCTAGAACCTACAGTGGACTACCTACTAAAAACAAGCCTGGCGATAAGAGAGGTAGGCTTATAGATCTACTTAGATAATGCAGCGTATCAAAAATGTCGTCTGCAGATATGAAATGGGAAAGGGGGGGGGGCGTAGTGTAGACTGTAGGGGAACAAGAAGCATTAATTTTCTCTCAATTGTACGTTCTACTGTTCTTGGCCAAAGTAGTTCCCGTCGCACTTAACAGTTCAGTGCCCCCGAGAACCACTTTACACCATATTCTTACGCGCGTATCTCTTGTTTCCACCATTTCCAAGTGCTACTTCATGTACTGCTTTCTGGTCAGAAAAGTAGTGCCATTCTGCCAAGGGGTAAAGATGCCCCAGATTGAGAAGCGTTGTTTTAATTAGTATTGAAAAATTAAACTTTTTTTTTTCTAGGAAGTGATCAAGGCTATGAAGGACGTCAATTAGGACATGTAAGCCAAGAGCATAAGGATGAAGCGTGTGATGATGACCTTTACATGAATGCCGCAGCCATTAACGAGAAAACAGAAGACTTTTATGAAGATTTTTCTTAAATGTCTCATATTCATTATTGATTTGTGTAGAAATAGGCTCTCCAATCTAACTTCAATATCATCACGCTGACATGATCATTTTATGACTTGATACATTATTACAATCCCTTGAGATTCTGAGAGCTGACCTGTACTTATATTATGAGATATTATTAGACATACCTTTGAAAAATAAACTTCAAATGCAATTTTATATTTTATTTATTATTCAAATTTTATTTTTTAAAACTGTTTTTTATTCGTAAGATAAATGTTGAGCTTCTATGTTGTCTGTTCATATTCACTTGAACAGTGTGTCTCAAACTTTTGCCATTGGTGATTCCCTAAATGAGAAAACTTGTTTGCGGCCCCCTTAGCTATCTTGAGACCTCGGAAAGGGTTTTCGTCTCTCACACTTTTAAAATGTGATGAAAAAGAAACTGAAAGATATAATTATAACACAATTTTTTTTGTTTTACTATGCATAAATATTTGCAATATGTTTATAATACACATTTATGTATTGAATGTTTATTAAAGTTAGTCCATTTAGATCTTTTTGTTTCTTTTTGAAATTGTGTTTACTAGATATTTTTATGCTAGAAAAGGTCAATGTTTTTTTTTAAAGATATTCTGGGAGAGGCATTTGGTTCCCTTTCACCCAGCATGGGTCCAGGGTGGAGCCCCTGCACCAAGCACTTTTCCTCATTCTGAGCTTCAAAACTTGTAATAAGAAGAATCAAAAAGGATTTGACAAGACGATATTGATTTGTACTCTAGTAAAAAAAAAATAAAAGTTGCAGATCAAATTATGTATAAGTTAGAGGCTGTGCTGGCCAAAACAATTATGCCAGAACATTCGAGGTGCATAGAGCCCATATATGGTGTGATTGTTGTAAGATCAGCTTCTTGTTAAGATTTCTAGTCGCAGACTAACAAAAAAGTTGTCAACAGTGCAAGTTTCGAGAATTTCGTCCACACTATCATAATAAAGTCGAGAAGACTCCTATTAGCGGATATGTCTTGAAATGCCATCTTTAAATAGTTTTGAGGCGACATTATTGCAGGCGCCTCACAAAAAAAGTATTCATTTTTAAATGTCCTAATATGAAAATGAAACAAAATTAAAAATATGTAAATCTATTGAGGATAAGTAATAATGTCTTATACCTTGGTTAATAAAACATGGATTGTTACCTACAAAGAAAAAAAATTTTTTTTTTTTTCAAGTTCAATATAAAAAATTAAGCCAAGCTCAACAGTACAAATTATTTTATTTCAAAATACATTATAAATGTTTAAAATCAACAATGATTCCATTTTGTCCCAATACTCCAACACACTGACAAATAGTCACACACAGAGTAGGTCTAGTGATCTCGTTCACACCAGCTACAATCAACATAAACATAACTACAGTGGAGCCATGAATCCAGACACAGAAGTTGTTAATGGCACAGCATCAGACACTTATGACAAGAACTAACACAAAAACTTTAACATTATCTCAGACAGTGAGTTTCCACTAAAACTATTTAGGCCTGAACTACAGTATTGCGCTCAGTGTAAGGGAGGTAAACTCAAATATCCCAAACAACAAAATAAATTTTTATGGAAAAACAAAATGGGACTTGTGGTAATTAAAATTCTGCTGCTTAATCTGTACGCATTGTTTTGCTTTTAAATCACTTTCCTGACTTCACTACCAAGAATACTATTGAAACATATACTAAAATGTTTGCTGGTGGAAATGTTTTAAGATTTTCCCTTTTGTATAACCAAAATATTTTCTTTCTCTGCCAAACCCATCACAGAAGCATTACTTGATGGAACAGCAATAATATAAAAAAATAAATAAAAAATGACAAAATCTAAATGATGCGGGCGGTAATGCACAAGTGGGCTAAGTGACGATTAATATAACCTCAAAACTACGGATTTTAAAAAAATCAGTTTCTTAGTCTCACAATATAAGAACTGCATGAAGTGTTCCCAGTCTGATAGTCATGAAAAACATTGCATACATAAATACAAGTGATGATGTGTCTTGAATGTGTGTCTCAGTTGTCTTGATTATACAAGATGTCCCTTTGATGTTGGAGTTGGCTGAAACGTTTCTGAAGCTCCCTTTCTCTGTCTGTCTGTCTCTGGACATCTTCTGTCAGAGACTGGGGGAAAAGAAATCAATACATTGAATGAAAATCTTTATTCAAGGAGTTCTGGACAAAGATGAGAAAAGACAAAAATTGACAGCAAAAGTCAACAGGTGTCCCTCTGACCTGATCTTCGACAATTGTAATCTCAAGACAAAATAGCCATGCTACATAGCAAGAATGGTTTCATTACTTCCATAAATTGTTTAACTCTTTCTCTCCTAACTAATGATACCAAAGTTGATTCCATAAGAATGTGGTAAATAATTAATTAATTTAGTTAATTAATTAGTTAATTTAATAGAAAGTTACTTTTATGTGAGCACCTGATAATCTTCTTCCAAGTGACATACTGCACAAGTCAGTAAATGCCCAATAATTAATTTCCCCAAGCTTGTTGTTAACTCAATTGCATTTTCATATTATAAAATTTAACTTTATATTTCTAAGCCAAGAGACTGACTGAGTGGTAAGTGCTTGGCTTCTAAACTGAGGCATCTCAGGTTCCAACCCTAGTCTAGGATTTTGAATTTCAGGTTGTTTAGGACACCCAAGTCCACCCAACTCTAAATGGTACCAGACACCAGTTGGGGAAAGTAAAGGCTGTTAGTCATTGTACTAGCCATAAGACACTTTCATTAACCAGGGCCCACAGATGACCTTAACATAATCTGCACCATAGATAGCAAAGTCTGAAAGGGGGGAATATTTTTTTTAAAGAGATATAAATCTATTTAAGCCTATTTTTAAAAATAATACTAAACAATACATTTTCTACAAAGAACTAAAAACTACAGCAATAATGTGTATAGCTTCAAAAACTTTTTTGAAAAATATTTTGAAAATATGCAGCTACAAAAGGAAATCTGGCAAATAGCTGAAACAGATCTGACATTAGGACACAAAAAAAACAAAAACATGAAGTATTTGATCTACTCATTCTGTAGGATACAGGAAGTGTTGTACTTATGCAGGAGTGTTTTTAAAACAAAAAATGGCTGCTAACTTCATGTTGCATTTTATCTATATCTATTACATTAGGAGTTAATAGTAAGCATTAAATGCATTAAATGTTAATGGATCTACTTTTCACTAGTTAAGATTTTTTTTTAAATAATAAAATGATACAACCTACAGACTGGTCTAATAAAAAAAGAGAAAGGTTTGACACCAACAACCTACAGACTGGTCTAATAAAAAAAGAGAAAGGTTTAACACCAACCTCTAATCGTTTTGGAATGGCTCCCATTTCGTGCTGTCTCAGATGTTCAAATGTACCAAGTTCTATTCTAGTACTCTCTATCTGTTCTGTTAGATCCTGAATTTGTTTTACGAGACCCTGAGCCCTAGACTGAAATATAAAACAAAGAACACAACATGAACAAGTGGCCCCTAAAGCACACAAACACAGGCAAATGTTTGCTACTTGTAAGACTGTTGCTTAGCTAGGGTGGGGAGAATCAGATCATCAGGTCTCCACTTGAGGGGGACCATCAAATAAATGTTGTTTTTTTTACATTAGAAATTTAATATTGCGCAAAATGCAGGGGTAAGATTTATTTATGCAAGTCAAGTTTTGAGTATCAAAGTAGTGTTACAATTGAGATGCCATGAACATGAATAAAATCAAAATGTCTTTGTTGAAGTCAGTCAATGAACTTCTTTGCGTGTTGTGTCTGTTCTCTTTTGTGGAGTGTTGTTTTGAATTAAAAACCAAGTCTATGTATGCATAACAGATTTTCAATTAGTATGGATAGAGCAGTCTAAGAATTCTGGAATAGTTGATAATGCTTTTTTTTCAAGCATGCCAGTAAATCTACATATGGCAGAAAAAAAAAAACACAGAAGACTAAAGTATCCTTTTACTGAAAACCATTAATAAAAACTAATAGCATTATTTATAAACATTTGGAGGTGAATTAGTTACCTTTGTGTCAATTAGAATAGTGATAAGTATGTTAAGCTTAGAGGATCACAGAAAAAAAGCAAAGTAGCTAAAAAAGAAATTTAAATAAAGTAGCTTAATTTTTTTTTAAAATTCAAATGCAAAGCATTGAGAAGGTGCCTCACCTGATAGCCACCTAAGAGAATCTTTAACTTCTTCTCCAACTTGGCTGCCACCTTAGCATCTTTGGTCATGTGGTTTCTGTTTGTCTGTCAATAGTATTTTTATTAATAAATGTTTCAAAGGTTTCATTCTAGTAAAACATCAGAAGACTATACACTTGTGTTATATTTGGTTATTAATACCTTTTATGGGTATAAAGACATTTATTGTTTAGATCTAGTCCTAGCCCAGAGGCACACAATTTATTTTTTTTTCATTGTTCATTATTCTAGCTGCTTAGTTATTTACCTCGATAAGCCACACTATGGGCAACTAACTCATGAAAACTCCATTTTTTGTTATTGCCCTTACACGCCATGAAGTCACTTTTATTGATATGTAGAAACTAATTAAAAACAAAGGAGGGCGGTGGGTGAGCGGTAAAGCGCTTGGCTTCTGAACCGGGGGTCCCGGGTTTGAATCCTAGTGAAGACTGGGATTTTAATTTCGAGATCTTTGGGCGCCTCTGAGTCCACCCAGCTCTAATAGGTACCCGACATTAGTTTGGGTAAAGTAAAGGCAGTTGGTTGTTGTGCTGGCCACACACTTGTTAACTTTAAGCCACAGAATCAGATGACCCTTACATCATCTGCCCTATAGACCACAAGGTCTGGAAGAGGAACTTTTATTTTATTGAAATAAAAAAATAGGTAAATTAACAACTTTTTTTTTTAAGTTTTTTTTTTTATTTTTTTTTGGGCAGACAGCAGGTGGGGGTTTTATTAAATAGGACAACATGCTGATATGCATAACTGTATAGCCAAAGACAAAGAAAGGAAAGAAATAGTTGTTGAATGAGGAGGACTAAGGTGAACGGAAGCCAAATTAAGACCAGTTATTCATGGAAAGATTTGCGAAGCCCATTTAACAAGCTTAGAAATGTTTGAAAAATTATTAG
Source organism: Biomphalaria straminea (assembly GCA_021533235.1). Taxonomy (NCBI): domain Eukaryota; kingdom Metazoa; phylum Mollusca; class Gastropoda; family Planorbidae; genus Biomphalaria; species Biomphalaria straminea. The sequence continues at coordinate 3,989 of JADKLZ010018605.1, read as the reverse complement.
AATCCACAAAGTTGCAGGTAAGAAAATCAAGCTCTGACGATGTTTTTATTTATCTAATTCATTTCAAGTGTAGTACAACTATTTTAAAAGTCTAATGTTCCTTACTTATTGTAATATGAGTAACAACTATTAAGCTCACACGTCCAATACATTGATTTGTTAATCTCTACTGAATAAATGCTTCTTTACCTCCAGCCTCTTCTCTAATGACTCTATCCTCTCTTTCTTACTTGCCAGATTGGCTCTTGTGTATCTATTTTGTCCAGGTAAAAACAGAACCTGTGAGTAACATTCTTCCCAGACCTGGACACACAATAAATAAATAGCACATTTAAAATGTATGCAGACACAGTACTTATGACAAATTTTAACAATAAGTATCATGTTAAAGCACTTCAATGAAATTTAAAAATGAAATAAAGAAGAAAACAAAAGTAGTAAAGTACATTTTTATGACACAGGAAGGTGTGATAATTTAGTGTATGCATTTTAAAATAAGAATCTATAAAGAAGAGTTACTGTTCTTATGGAATAAAGATCTTTCATCTTTTGATCAGTATACCTGAGCAAATGCTTCCTGGGAGAGATCACCATGACCCATTCCTTCTTTAACTACTTGCATTTCTTTCTGCAGCATCTCATGTGCCTAGTGATAGAATGTAAACATTAATGTTTTAACATATAAATGTGTTCTCATTTTACTTAATCAAATAATTGCACTATTTAAGGCTACTTAAGGCTATTTACCAAGAGGAATGTTTATCAAGAAAAAAATAGCACCGCCCCCTCCCCTAAGATCAGGTCATTGTAAAGTTGTAAAGCCAGTATATATATACTGTGGAGTAGAAACCTGGAGAAACACAGTCACCACACACAAAAAAGAAAATTCCATGTATTCATCAACATTTGCCTCAGGACAAGACAAGCTTGGATAATAAACAAGAAAAAAAAAATTACTCAGGAGAGAAAAATCTTCAGACAAAGTTATTGACAGATCAAGATGAATGTGCTGCACAAAACAAAACAAGAACTAGAAGTATATGAAGACACTACATTAGTTGTGTGGAAAAACAAAAGCAAGGTGCTAAATCTGAACTTAGAAGTGAAACCGTTTAAAGATATAGCAAAGAATGGATGCACAGACGGGATAGAACATCCAGATTTGGAAAAAGGAATCCTCAATTTAAGTATGTGTGGAAATAAGTGGTGAAATGTCAAAGCCATTGAAAAGCAGGAAAGCCATAGGACATAGAAATGGATGGATCTATGAGTTAATAGAGTTTTATCTTTAGCTCATTTAACTATAGGTACAAAGACAGCAGCTACACAATGTCATTTCAACCCTTTCTTAGTAAACCCTCTTCTACTGGAGAGCTAGACTAGCTAGACATTGCAAACAATAGAGCCGGTGTAAAAAAGTCTCTGCAATGATAACCATAAGACTAGAGTCTACAGCAGCCATTATTGAAAATTAAAACCGATATACCAGCTGAAGCTATCTCTGTTGCCCACAGACGTCTCAGACAACTGAGCTATTGTGGTTGACATTTACCCCAAAGAGTAGTATTGATTTGTACTATACAAATACTTAGCAAGATTTGCGAAGCCCCTTTAACAAGCTTAGAAATGTTTGAAAAATTATTAGAATCTACAAAGTTGCAGGTAAGAAAATAAAGCTCTGACAGATAATATGCTAAAAAAAAAAAAAATTTTAATCTGGAACCGTACAAAAATGCAGTAGTGTTCTTCTCCTTAGTGTCTGTAAAAATGATGCGTTATTGATTATAAAAATTTTTTACCGCCTCCATGTCTTTAGGGTCTATCTCTGTGTAGGGATTTTTGTCCAAGTAAGCCAAGTGTGCAGCTTGGCTTGCTTTTTGTGGTGCACCACTTTTGCCAGTTCCTGCGCCGGACTGAGCATCTGTTGGACAAAACACTGCATCATGGTGAAGCATAATAAGTACTTCCTGTTTGATGAGCTCTTCAGCCTTAAAAGATTAAAGCATAGATTTTAAAATTCTGACATAAAATGTACCTAAATAATTAAGATACTTTTATTTTTGGACTACAATGAGCAAAATATGACTTTTAAAAAAAATCCATACAAACATTAACTTTAATTCCAGCTAAAGCATAGTTATTGTTCCATTAGAGTCTACATAACAGCAATCAAGTAAAAGGTTGATGATTACATGTAAGTTTGCAAATTTAATACTTTTTCACCCAGGTTGCAAGTAAAAATTGAAGAGTAAGACTTAGCTTGTCTTAAACAAGCCTGTATATGTAAAAACAAATTGCTCAAACCCCCCAAGTATTTTCATTAAAAAAATACAATTGGATTTATATTGCTTGTTTTAAGATTGAATACCTTCTGAAGCTCTGTAAGGGGTGGGTCATTGGGCCCTGATGGTCTCATGATGTTTGTGTTGACATCAAAAGGTCGAGGAAGATTCCGTTGGACAGGAAGTGATCGCAGCTTGAGCTCTGCCAATCTTTTCTGCTCCTTTTCCCATTCGGCTCGTTCGTCCAGGTCGGCTTGGTCCTCAACGACACGGCGCCCACCTTGACTGTCCCCTTCCTGACCCTGCTCGTCTTCCGGCACCACTATCTCATAATCGTTCTTGGGGACAGGCAGACCAGCCAGACCCCGTCTCAGCTGATCCAATTGGTTGGTCTGTAGAAAGTTCAAGAAATGTTGAAAAATACATATTGCGTTCCTTATTTTGAATCAACTACTAATGCATTTAATTTAATGAAAGTTTAGGGCCGATGTTATAAAAATTTATACCAAGAAAATGAAAATACCAATGTGATAGAAATGAAATATCTTTACAAATAAATATTTGTGTAATTCTGTAAGCCTTCAATTTCTACAACAAAGTTAAATGATACTTTGAACTGTATTTAATATCATTAGATTTACCTCCACAAAAATAAAAACAACCTGCAGTTTAAAGGACAAAAAAAAATCTCAACATTTTAAAACAAATATAACTAGAGAGGACCTTGAAATATTAAAGAGATCATTAATGTCACCCTAATAATTACCTGATAAAATCCACTGTCAACCATTTCTTCATCCTCATTAATGTTCAGTTTGTCTCTGAGCGGTGTGGACATAGGAGTGGACTGGTCAGTATTGGGTCTCATCCCTGGTCTAGGCGTTAGACCTGTGAATGAGTAATGAGGTATTATACATATGAATGAGTAATGAGGTAATAATGAACAGTTAACCGTTTCACTATCATGAACATGAGGCAACATCACCAATACATTTGTCTGATGCCCAGTTTTTTTAAAGGTTAAGTTGCTCAAAGAAAAAACAACATTACACTGAGCACCAACGATACATTTAAGATGAAAAATTTACTTAACGGAGAGAAAATATTTGGTTTTAGCAGAAAACATTTAACTCATTCTCTCCTGATTGTCGATGAGAACATTGATTTGACTCCAATTAAACTAAATTGGTTTTTGGATTTATAAACTTTAATTTGCGTTGCGTAAAAAGAGAATACGTTCTCCTATAATTTTCTGGTATCAATAAAAAAAAAGTTATTGAAGCCTAATCACAACAGGATAGTGAAATACAAATGAGCAAAATGAATAATACTACTGGAATGAGAAAAAATAATTACAGAGAGAAAGAGTTAAAAAGAACGGAGTTTAAAAAATAATGCTTATTTGTGTGTTATCATTAGTAGGTGTAGTTTTAAAGTGCAATGATAAGATTTATAAAAAATATGAAAAACATGCCTGCATGTAACCCTGCCGGATAGATTTAGCAGCTTCCTTACAATTTTTAAATAAACAAACTACAGAAGTTAATCCATGAACACAAATTACTAACACGTTTTTAAATCATGATATTGAAATAACATCATCTCAGCAATCCACTGACTTTTATTGTTAGGGTGCTGTGACAATTCACGAAACAAAACATTTTCACTTTTCCTGTTCAGCGGCTGTTAGCCAGATATCAAGAGAAA
>JADKLZ010018604.1:0-16005 GCA_021533235.1 Biomphalaria straminea | reverse complement strand
AGAACTGTAAGGCAAGTGATAGGATCATAGCACATTTAGAACTCTAACGCAAGTGATAGGATCATAACACATTGAGAACTGTAAGGCAAGTGATAGTATCATAGTACATTGAGAACTGTAAGGCTAGTGATAGGATCATAGCACATTGAGAACTGTAAGGAAAGTGATAGGATCATAGCACATTTAGAACTCTAAGGCAAGTGATAGGATCATAGCACATTGAGAATTCTAAGACAAGCGATAGGATCATAGCACATTAAGAATTCTAAGGCAAGTGATAGGATCATAGCACATTAAGAATTCTAAGACAAGTGATAGGATCATAGCACATTAAGAATTCTAAGACAAGTGATAGGATCATAGCACATTTAGAACTCTAAGACAAGTGATAGGATCATAGCACATTGAGAACTGTAAGGCAAGTGATAGGATCATATCACATTGAGAACTGTAAGGCAAGTGATAGGATCATAGCACATTTAGAACTCTAAGACAAGTGATAGAATTATAGCACATTTAGAACTCTAAGACAAGTGATAGGATCATAGCACATTGAGAATTCTAAGACAAGCGATAGCATTATAATACATTAAGAACTGTAAGACCTTGAAATAACGATTTAAAAAAAAAAAACAATATGTAAAACTATTTCTAATCGCGCAGAATTATTGTTGTTACTCTAAATCTATTACCAATTTAATTACACGATTGATCCAAACTAATTGAAACAATTACGCCTCATGTATACTCAATAACAAGTAATATATTTGTATTAATTGTTTATCAGTATTGCTCTTTGATATACGAACTCTAACCACGGAGGCTAACATAGTTCTGTCTGGTGGCGGCTACTTCATTCGGCACACTATAGCTTGGTCATCGCTGGATAACCCTCTTGACCATCACAAGAAGTACACCAATGCATTTACAAATGTTCGATTGGCCGACTTGACCCCAGGTCATGAGTACGTCCTTGGAGTGGTCTCCACATTTAAAGCAGATGATTACGTGGACGAGTTTACCATCCAGACCAATACAAGTTTCTTGACATGTAAGTTTGGTACAAGGTGAGGGAGAGAGAGTGGTTGTGGACACATTGATTATAGATGCTGAAACTGATGTGAGATGTGACACCAGACGGATAGAGAGTGATAGAAGCCAGATAGAATGATAGAATGAGAGTGATAGAAGCCAGATAGAATGATAGAATGAGAGTGATAGAAGCCAGATAGAATGATAGAATGAGAGTGATAGAAGCCAGATAGAATGAGAGTGATAGAAGCCAGATAGAACGATAGAATGAGAGTGATAGAAACCAGATAGAATGGTAGAATGAGAGTGATAGAAGCCAGATAGAATGATAGAATGAGAGTGATAGAAGCCAGAATGATAGAATGAGAGTGATAGAAGCCAGATAGAACGATAGAATGAGTGTGATAGAAACCAGATAGAATGATAGAATGAGAGTGATAGAAGCCAGATAGAATGAGAGTGATAGAAGCCAGATAGAATGATAGAATGAGAGTGATAGAAGCCAGATAGAATGAGAGTGATAGAAGCCAGATAGAATGATAGAATGAGAGTGATAGAAGCCAGATAGAACGATAGAATGAGAGTGATAGAAGCCAGATAGAACGATAGAATGAGAGTGATAGAAGCCAGATATAATGATAGAATGAGAGTGATAGAAGCCAGATAGAATGAGAGTGATAGAAGCCAGAGGGATATGGATATCGACCATTAGGGATATTGATCATAAAAAAAAGTAAACTTCCCTTTCAGACCTTGTGATCTATAGGGCAGATGATGTGAAGGTCATCTGTTTTTATTGCCTGCGGTTAACGATCAGGTTGTCATGTGGCCAGCACAACGACCTACCGCCTTTACTGTCCCCAACTTAAGTCAGGTACCCATTAGAGTGGGTGGACTCTGGTGCGCCCTAAAAATCCAGAAATTCCAAATCCCAGTTTTCACCAGGTTTGGACCCCAGGACCCCAGGTTTGGAAGCCAAGTGCTTAACCACTCAGCCACCGCGCCCCCTGATATTCGTCATAGAGTTGGGGACATTGGTCAAGATGAAGATAGCGCTAAATAAGATAAAGTAATTTTTATTGGTCTAAAGAAATGGAAATGGAGTTTGAATGCAACTGTCCTGCTTAGTATTACTATTGTAACAAATAACAACAGAGATGCAAACACAAACAACATTCTCATACGTAATATACGCCTCCCCCTTCCCCCCCCCCCCCCCCCACACACAACTGCTGAGCAGAACAAACTTTCGTCAAAAGCGATAAGGCCAGTGATGTCTGTGTCATCAGCGAATCGGGTCATTGTGATCATGAGAGTATCAACTGATGGGATTCGGACTGAAGTTTTGCACAATTATTTCTTTTACCTGCCAACACAAAAACCAACACCCCAATTCTTTGTCCTCCTTTCAAGTGATAGGATCATAGCGTAGTGAGAAAGCTAAAAGCATGAAATTGCGCTAAACAAAAACAATTGGTAAACATGTTTCTAATCGCACAGATTTATTATTATTATTATTATTATTATTATTTATTATTATTATTATTATTATTTATTATTATTATTTATTATTCTATAGATGTGTTACAAATTTAATTACATGACTGATCAAAACTAATTAACACAACTACAAAGTTAAACAATCTAAGCTTTGCTTTTTTGTTTGTTGGGTTGTTTTGTTTTGTTTTAAAGAATTGTTTCCTATTTTGCTTGTTAATAGTTTTATCATTAAAATTTAAAAAACAAAAATGTATTGAAACTTAAACAAATAGAGTAATGTAAATAGCCTTTAGTACGAATATTTCCCATAGTATGAATACTTTAATGGTATTGTGTGCATCTATGATGATGTAGATTTTAAAGAACAATATTTGTTACCAAGTTGCGATATATACATAAATTTGTTATTATTTCATACAATGCTCTACATAACCAAGTTCAGAGGTATGAAAGAACATTTTCTTTGTCTACTGTACAGTGCCAGCTCAGCCTGGAGGAGTTATAGAAGCAGAAAGTAACTTAAACACACCTCCATATGTTCTGAAGTTTAACTCTTCACAAGGGATTGTACATCATTACATTGTGACGCTGGTATCAGACACTCAAGTGTTGATTTACCAAGTAAATACAACAGAACTCATGACATCAGACCTAAAACCTGATACTCTCTATAACTACACAATCACTGCCTTCAACAGACTTGGGAATGAGAGTACAACTTTTGGCGGCAATTTCACGACTGATCCAGGTATCATTAACTAAAAAGTAGACGTATGTTTAAGATCAATGTATATTTTCTTAGTATAAATCTTTTTTAATCTACATTAAACAATTTTTTATAGCAGTCTTCAGAAAGCAATTGAAAGTCACTCTAGTTTTCCCAGTATCGTAAGTCCAGAGCCTGTCGATTCGACAATTTGCTCCAAATTGGGCCCATCGCCTTGCAGGGGCCCCGCAATTTACATTTAGCATATCGCTGTCATTGCTTTTTATAATAGTGGGCGACATTTTAGTTTATAATTTAGTGGATCACTAGCTGTACACTTAGTGGACCACTGTTTCGCTTCAAATTTAGCTGTACACTTAGTGAACCACTGTTTCGCTTCAAAATTAGCTGTACACTTAGTGGTCCACTGTTTCGCTTCAAATTTAGCTGTACACTTAGTGGTCCACTGTTTCGCTTCAAATTTAGCTGTACACTTAGTGGTCCATTGTTTCACTTCAAATTTAGCTGTACACTTAGTGGACCACTGTTTTGTCTCAAATTTAGTTGTACACTGTTAGACATCATATTCAGAAGACCACATTTTTTAAAAATGTAACCATACAGTTATTGATGATCCTGTTAATAGGCTACCAATGCCATTGAAATCCCATTCATTACACAAGATAAGAACCTTGGATGCACTTGAAACCAGTTATTTTATATTTTACACTTTTTTCTCAATGTAACAAAGTGCATAGTCTCATACCGGGCTCCCTGGTCGAGCAGTATGATCGCTGGGCTGTCGTTTGGACTTGAGGATGTTCCCAGAATCATACTCTGCCTGCTGCCATCCTCCGTCGTCCTGCTGGAGGTTTGGACTAGGAAGTAAATTATCTTCAACTCTGAAGGAACATCCAAAACATGTTGAACACTTGACAAGCAAGTATATCATACTGAATATAACTCGAGATGACGTAATCGTGATTAACAAACTTTTCTACGATCACATGTTATTTGTATTTTTGCCACTTGGCTAATATTTGTCTGATATAGTTTGCATCTCAGGCTCTATAACAGTAATTCTAACAGTGCATTTTCGGCGCAACGTGTCTGCATATTTTCTTTCAACGGCTCTTCACATAAAAATGAATTGTGTATATATATTCTCTGCTTTTTAGTGTACCGTGTTGATAATTCTTAACTCCTTCTCTCCTAACTGACGATACCAACGTTGATTCCACAAGAATGTGGTAAATAATTACGGAGCGAAAGAGTTAATTCTGTTGAAATGTGTTAACTAAAAATGTCTGTATTTTCGGGTGAAAATAGTCAGAGCTGGATTTCCTTATTTGCAACAAGAGCTGTAGGCCTACCACTTGTGCACTAAGAAATATTTAGCACTAACATATTATAATCATCTTCTTTTTTGATGTAACGTTTGTATTTTATAAGATAAGATAATAATCTCGACTGATATTTCAAATAATTAGAGCTTTTTCAAGTCTAAATGCAGCCCTGAAAATAGTTAACCCTATTAAATACTTGCTCTTACATTCTTTTTAGCCCATGGAGTCAACATCAAGATGCCAGTGGTTATAGGGTTAATCTCAGCTGGAGTTCTTCTAGTTGTTGTTTGTGTTGTGATTACTACAATCATTGTAACAAGATTTAAACGTCAGAGAGACGCTAAGACGTAGGTTCATTTAAAATACATTAAGATTATTTATTTATAAGCTTCAATTGCACATTTTCTAATTAAGGTAGTGCCCTTTATCCAGCATCATACTGACATGATAAGAATATTGTACGATACTGTGACATAACAAAATCAAGACGTTTTATAGTTAATGGTTTCACTTCCTCTTCGTCGTTAAATAAATGGGTCTTAAGTTATAACTCGATATTAACTTATATATTTTTTTTGTGAATAAATTGAACAGAAATCTACTATAGGCCTATATAAAGCAGAAATAGCACTGATCTATCACGAGATTTCTTAAACTATCGCACGTATAGTAAGTTACCATAAAAGCATCAAATGTCCTACACAGGTTCCTTTTGCCTCCTAGAAGCTCACTAAGTTTTTTTTGACAATCATAAACAAAAAAAAAACGTGAGGTCTTTCAAAGATGTGCATTTTATTTTGGATATATCCCCAAAAGGAGGTGGCTGAGCGGTAAAGCGCTTGGCTTCCGTACCGGAGGTCTCGGGTTCAAATCCTGGTGAATAGGCCTACTTGGATTTTTAATTTCGTGATTTTCGGGCGCCCTCGAGTCTACCCTGTTCTAATGGGTACCTGACATTAGTTGGGGAAAGTAAAGGCGGTTGGTCGTTGTGCTTGCCACATAACACCCTCGTTAACCGTAGGCCACAGAATCAGATGACATTTACATCATCTGCTCAATAGACTACAAAGTCTGAAAGGGGAACCTTTCCCCCAAAAGGCCGCAGTCTAATTAGAAAGCATTTTTCAAATATCACGAATTCCGTATTTTTTAAACCGTTTTATTTTCTTTTTCCCTAAGACTACTTATTTTTAACATGCTTTATGTCATTTTACACGCTGTCTAAATAAAAAGATAGGGCCTTTTTTAAAAAAAAAATCATAATAGCAATAATCATAGATCAGTTAGGAAGGTTCACATTTAGCCTAACTATATCTTCATAACTATCAGCTCATTGAATACATATGACTATTATCAATGTTATAATAGGCCCTAATATCATTAATAAATCTCCGTATCTTGTGATATCAAGTTGTTAGACGAACTAACAACTCAACAAGTTGTTGCAGTTGTTGATAGTTTGTAGTTCAAATAGTTTCTGTTATTCTTTCTGAAAATATTGAAATTTGCCTTTTTACCTTCCTGAGCGTACCGCTTCAGGGGCCGATTTCAGTTAGTGTTTCCACAAAAACTCTCTTTGTAACCTTGTTTAATACAACCTTTAAATATTCAGCGCATTTATGCCCTATAACATCTAAGTCTAAAAGTATCATCTTTATCTTCAGTGAACTTACCTTGAAGTAAATGCCAGTTCAATATAAAACAGATACGTCTAGAACCTACAGTGGACTACCTACTAAAAACAAGCCTGGCGATAAGAGAGGTAGGCTTATAGATCTACTTAGATAATGCAGCGTATCAAAAATGTCGTCTGCAGATATGAAATGGGAAAGGGGGGGGGGCGTAGTGTAGACTGTAGGGGAACAAGAAGCATTAATTTTCTCTCAATTGTACGTTCTACTGTTCTTGGCCAAAGTAGTTCCCGTCGCACTTAACAGTTCAGTGCCCCCGAGAACCACTTTACACCATATTCTTACGCGCGTATCTCTTGTTTCCACCATTTCCAAGTGCTACTTCATGTACTGCTTTCTGGTCAGAAAAGTAGTGCCATTCTGCCAAGGGGTAAAGATGCCCCAGATTGAGAAGCGTTGTTTTAATTAGTATTGAAAAATTAAACTTTTTTTTTTCTAGGAAGTGATCAAGGCTATGAAGGACGTCAATTAGGACATGTAAGCCAAGAGCATAAGGATGAAGCGTGTGATGATGACCTTTACATGAATGCCGCAGCCATTAACGAGAAAACAGAAGACTTTTATGAAGATTTTTCTTAAATGTCTCATATTCATTATTGATTTGTGTAGAAATAGGCTCTCCAATCTAACTTCAATATCATCACGCTGACATGATCATTTTATGACTTGATACATTATTACAATCCCTTGAGATTCTGAGAGCTGACCTGTACTTATATTATGAGATATTATTAGACATACCTTTGAAAAATAAACTTCAAATGCAATTTTATATTTTATTTATTATTCAAATTTTATTTTTTAAAACTGTTTTTTATTCGTAAGATAAATGTTGAGCTTCTATGTTGTCTGTTCATATTCACTTGAACAGTGTGTCTCAAACTTTTGCCATTGGTGATTCCCTAAATGAGAAAACTTGTTTGCGGCCCCCTTAGCTATCTTGAGACCTCGGAAAGGGTTTTCGTCTCTCACACTTTTAAAATGTGATGAAAAAGAAACTGAAAGATATAATTATAACACAATTTTTTTTGTTTTACTATGCATAAATATTTGCAATATGTTTATAATACACATTTATGTATTGAATGTTTATTAAAGTTAGTCCATTTAGATCTTTTTGTTTCTTTTTGAAATTGTGTTTACTAGATATTTTTATGCTAGAAAAGGTCAATGTTTTTTTTTAAAGATATTCTGGGAGAGGCATTTGGTTCCCTTTCACCCAGCATGGGTCCAGGGTGGAGCCCCTGCACCAAGCACTTTTCCTCATTCTGAGCTTCAAAACTTGTAATAAGAAGAATCAAAAAGGATTTGACAAGACGATATTGATTTGTACTCTAGTAAAAAAAAAATAAAAGTTGCAGATCAAATTATGTATAAGTTAGAGGCTGTGCTGGCCAAAACAATTATGCCAGAACATTCGAGGTGCATAGAGCCCATATATGGTGTGATTGTTGTAAGATCAGCTTCTTGTTAAGATTTCTAGTCGCAGACTAACAAAAAAGTTGTCAACAGTGCAAGTTTCGAGAATTTCGTCCACACTATCATAATAAAGTCGAGAAGACTCCTATTAGCGGATATGTCTTGAAATGCCATCTTTAAATAGTTTTGAGGCGACATTATTGCAGGCGCCTCACAAAAAAAGTATTCATTTTTAAATGTCCTAATATGAAAATGAAACAAAATTAAAAATATGTAAATCTATTGAGGATAAGTAATAATGTCTTATACCTTGGTTAATAAAACATGGATTGTTACCTACAAAGAAAAAAAATTTTTTTTTTTTTCAAGTTCAATATAAAAAATTAAGCCAAGCTCAACAGTACAAATTATTTTATTTCAAAATACATTATAAATGTTTAAAATCAACAATGATTCCATTTTGTCCCAATACTCCAACACACTGACAAATAGTCACACACAGAGTAGGTCTAGTGATCTCGTTCACACCAGCTACAATCAACATAAACATAACTACAGTGGAGCCATGAATCCAGACACAGAAGTTGTTAATGGCACAGCATCAGACACTTATGACAAGAACTAACACAAAAACTTTAACATTATCTCAGACAGTGAGTTTCCACTAAAACTATTTAGGCCTGAACTACAGTATTGCGCTCAGTGTAAGGGAGGTAAACTCAAATATCCCAAACAACAAAATAAATTTTTATGGAAAAACAAAATGGGACTTGTGGTAATTAAAATTCTGCTGCTTAATCTGTACGCATTGTTTTGCTTTTAAATCACTTTCCTGACTTCACTACCAAGAATACTATTGAAACATATACTAAAATGTTTGCTGGTGGAAATGTTTTAAGATTTTCCCTTTTGTATAACCAAAATATTTTCTTTCTCTGCCAAACCCATCACAGAAGCATTACTTGATGGAACAGCAATAATATAAAAAAATAAATAAAAAATGACAAAATCTAAATGATGCGGGCGGTAATGCACAAGTGGGCTAAGTGACGATTAATATAACCTCAAAACTACGGATTTTAAAAAAATCAGTTTCTTAGTCTCACAATATAAGAACTGCATGAAGTGTTCCCAGTCTGATAGTCATGAAAAACATTGCATACATAAATACAAGTGATGATGTGTCTTGAATGTGTGTCTCAGTTGTCTTGATTATACAAGATGTCCCTTTGATGTTGGAGTTGGCTGAAACGTTTCTGAAGCTCCCTTTCTCTGTCTGTCTGTCTCTGGACATCTTCTGTCAGAGACTGGGGGAAAAGAAATCAATACATTGAATGAAAATCTTTATTCAAGGAGTTCTGGACAAAGATGAGAAAAGACAAAAATTGACAGCAAAAGTCAACAGGTGTCCCTCTGACCTGATCTTCGACAATTGTAATCTCAAGACAAAATAGCCATGCTACATAGCAAGAATGGTTTCATTACTTCCATAAATTGTTTAACTCTTTCTCTCCTAACTAATGATACCAAAGTTGATTCCATAAGAATGTGGTAAATAATTAATTAATTTAGTTAATTAATTAGTTAATTTAATAGAAAGTTACTTTTATGTGAGCACCTGATAATCTTCTTCCAAGTGACATACTGCACAAGTCAGTAAATGCCCAATAATTAATTTCCCCAAGCTTGTTGTTAACTCAATTGCATTTTCATATTATAAAATTTAACTTTATATTTCTAAGCCAAGAGACTGACTGAGTGGTAAGTGCTTGGCTTCTAAACTGAGGCATCTCAGGTTCCAACCCTAGTCTAGGATTTTGAATTTCAGGTTGTTTAGGACACCCAAGTCCACCCAACTCTAAATGGTACCAGACACCAGTTGGGGAAAGTAAAGGCTGTTAGTCATTGTACTAGCCATAAGACACTTTCATTAACCAGGGCCCACAGATGACCTTAACATAATCTGCACCATAGATAGCAAAGTCTGAAAGGGGGGAATATTTTTTTTAAAGAGATATAAATCTATTTAAGCCTATTTTTAAAAATAATACTAAACAATACATTTTCTACAAAGAACTAAAAACTACAGCAATAATGTGTATAGCTTCAAAAACTTTTTTGAAAAATATTTTGAAAATATGCAGCTACAAAAGGAAATCTGGCAAATAGCTGAAACAGATCTGACATTAGGACACAAAAAAAACAAAAACATGAAGTATTTGATCTACTCATTCTGTAGGATACAGGAAGTGTTGTACTTATGCAGGAGTGTTTTTAAAACAAAAAATGGCTGCTAACTTCATGTTGCATTTTATCTATATCTATTACATTAGGAGTTAATAGTAAGCATTAAATGCATTAAATGTTAATGGATCTACTTTTCACTAGTTAAGATTTTTTTTTAAATAATAAAATGATACAACCTACAGACTGGTCTAATAAAAAAAGAGAAAGGTTTGACACCAACAACCTACAGACTGGTCTAATAAAAAAAGAGAAAGGTTTAACACCAACCTCTAATCGTTTTGGAATGGCTCCCATTTCGTGCTGTCTCAGATGTTCAAATGTACCAAGTTCTATTCTAGTACTCTCTATCTGTTCTGTTAGATCCTGAATTTGTTTTACGAGACCCTGAGCCCTAGACTGAAATATAAAACAAAGAACACAACATGAACAAGTGGCCCCTAAAGCACACAAACACAGGCAAATGTTTGCTACTTGTAAGACTGTTGCTTAGCTAGGGTGGGGAGAATCAGATCATCAGGTCTCCACTTGAGGGGGACCATCAAATAAATGTTGTTTTTTTTACATTAGAAATTTAATATTGCGCAAAATGCAGGGGTAAGATTTATTTATGCAAGTCAAGTTTTGAGTATCAAAGTAGTGTTACAATTGAGATGCCATGAACATGAATAAAATCAAAATGTCTTTGTTGAAGTCAGTCAATGAACTTCTTTGCGTGTTGTGTCTGTTCTCTTTTGTGGAGTGTTGTTTTGAATTAAAAACCAAGTCTATGTATGCATAACAGATTTTCAATTAGTATGGATAGAGCAGTCTAAGAATTCTGGAATAGTTGATAATGCTTTTTTTTCAAGCATGCCAGTAAATCTACATATGGCAGAAAAAAAAAAACACAGAAGACTAAAGTATCCTTTTACTGAAAACCATTAATAAAAACTAATAGCATTATTTATAAACATTTGGAGGTGAATTAGTTACCTTTGTGTCAATTAGAATAGTGATAAGTATGTTAAGCTTAGAGGATCACAGAAAAAAAAGCAAAGTAGCTAAAAAAGAAATTTAAATAAAGTAGCTTAATTTTTTTTTAAAATTCAAATGCAAAGCATTGAGAAGGTGCCTCACCTGATAGCCACCTAAGAGAATCTTTAACTTCTTCTCCAACTTGGCTGCCACCTTAGCATCTTTGGTCATGTGGTTTCTGTTTGTCTGTCAATAGTATTTTTATTAATAAATGTTTCAAAGGTTTCATTCTAGTAAAACATCAGAAGACTATACACTTGTGTTATATTTGGTTATTAATACCTTTTATGGGTATAAAGACATTTATTGTTTAGATCTAGTCCTAGCCCAGAGGCACACAATTTATTTTTTTTTCATTGTTCATTATTCTAGCTGCTTAGTTATTTACCTCGATAAGCCACACTATGGGCAACTAACTCATGAAAACTCCATTTTTTGTTATTGCCCTTACACGCCATGAAGTCACTTTTATTGATATGTAGAAACTAATTAAAAACAAAGGAGGGCGGTGGGTGAGCGGTAAAGCGCTTGGCTTCTGAACCGGGGGTCCCGGGTTTGAATCCTAGTGAAGACTGGGATTTTAATTTCGAGATCTTTGGGCGCCTCTGAGTCCACCCAGCTCTAATAGGTACCCGACATTAGTTTGGGTAAAGTAAAGGCAGTTGGTTGTTGTGCTGGCCACACACTTGTTAACTTTAAGCCACAGAATCAGATGACCCTTACATCATCTGCCCTATAGACCACAAGGTCTGGAAGAGGAACTTTTATTTTATTGAAATAAAAAAATAGGTAAATTAACAACTTTTTTTTTTAAGTTTTTTTTTTTATTTTTTTTTGGGCAGACAGCAGGTGGGGGTTTTATTAAATAGGACAACATGCTGATATGCATAACTGTATAGCCAAAGACAAAGAAAGGAAAGAAATAGTTGTTGAATGAGGAGGACTAAGGTGAACGGAAGCCAAATTAAGACCAGTTATTCATGGAAAGATTTGCGAAGCCCATTTAACAAGCTTAGAAATGTTTGAAAAATTATTAGAATCCACAAAGTTGCAGGTAAGAAAATCAAGCTCTGACGATGTTTTTATTTATCTAATTCATTTCAAGTGTAGTACAACTATTTTAAAAGTCTAATGTTCCTTACTTATTGTAATATGAGTAACAACTATTAAGCTCACACGTCCAATACATTGATTTGTTAATCTCTACTGAATAAATGCTTCTTTACCTCCAGCCTCTTCTCTAATGACTCTATCCTCTCTTTCTTACTTGCCAGATTGGCTCTTGTGTATCTATTTTGTCCAGGTAAAAACAGAACCTGTGAGTAACATTCTTCCCAGACCTGGACACACAATAAATAAATAGCACATTTAAAATGTATGCAGACACAGTACTTATGACAAATTTTAACAATAAGTATCATGTTAAAGCACTTCAATGAAATTTAAAAATGAAATAAAGAAGAAAACAAAAGTAGTAAAGTACATTTTTATGACACAGGAAGGTGTGATAATTTAGTGTATGCATTTTAAAATAAGAATCTATAAAGAAGAGTTACTGTTCTTATGGAATAAAGATCTTTCATCTTTTGATCAGTATACCTGAGCAAATGCTTCCTGGGAGAGATCACCATGACCCATTCCTTCTTTAACTACTTGCATTTCTTTCTGCAGCATCTCATGTGCCTAGTGATAGAATGTAAACATTAATGTTTTAACATATAAATGTGTTCTCATTTTACTTAATCAAATAATTGCACTATTTAAGGCTACTTAAGGCTATTTACCAAGAGGAATGTTTATCAAGAAAAAAATAGCACCGCCCCCTCCCCTAAGATCAGGTCATTGTAAAGTTGTAAAGCCAGTATATATATACTGTGGAGTAGAAACCTGGAGAAACACAGTCACCACACACAAAAAAGAAAATTCCATGTATTCATCAACATTTGCCTCAGGACAAGACAAGCTTGGATAATAAACAAGAAAAAAAAAATTACTCAGGAGAGAAAAATCTTCAGACAAAGTTATTGACAGATCAAGATGAATGTGCTGCACAAAACAAAACAAGAACTAGAAGTATATGAAGACACTACATTAGTTGTGTGGAAAAACAAAAGCAAGGTGCTAAATCTGAACTTAGAAGTGAAACCGTTTAAAGATATAGCAAAGAATGGATGCACAGACGGGATAGAACATCCAGATTTGGAAAAAGGAATCCTCAATTTAAGTATGTGTGGAAATAAGTGGTGAAATGTCAAAGCCATTGAAAAGCAGGAAAGCCATAGGACATAGAAATGGATGGATCTATGAGTTAATAGAGTTTTATCTTTAGCTCATTTAACTATAGGTACAAAGACAGCAGCTACACAATGTCATTTCAACCCTTTCTTAGTAAACCCTCTTCTACTGGAGAGCTAGACTAGCTAGACATTGCAAACAATAGAGCCGGTGTAAAAAAGTCTCTGCAATGATAACCATAAGACTAGAGTCTACAGCAGCCATTATTGAAAATTAAAACCGATATACCAGCTGAAGCTATCTCTGTTGCCCACAGACGTCTCAGACAACTGAGCTATTGTGGTTGACATTTACCCCAAAGAGTAGTATTGATTTGTACTATACAAATACTTAGCAAGATTTGCGAAGCCCCTTTAACAAGCTTAGAAATGTTTGAAAAATTATTAGAATCTACAAAGTTGCAGGTAAGAAAATAAAGCTCTGACAGATAATATGCTAAAAAAAAAAAAAATTTTAATCTGGAACCGTACAAAAATGCAGTAGTGTTCTTCTCCTTAGTGTCTGTAAAAATGATGCGTTATTGATTATAAAAATTTTTTACCGCCTCCATGTCTTTAGGGTCTATCTCTGTGTAGGGATTTTTGTCCAAGTAAGCCAAGTGTGCAGCTTGGCTTGCTTTTTGTGGTGCACCACTTTTGCCAGTTCCTGCGCCGGACTGAGCATCTGTTGGACAAAACACTGCATCATGGTGAAGCATAATAAGTACTTCCTGTTTGATGAGCTCTTCAGCCTTAAAAGATTAAAGCATAGATTTTAAAATTCTGACATAAAATGTACCTAAATAATTAAGATACTTTTATTTTTGGACTACAATGAGCAAAATATGACTTTTAAAAAAAATCCATACAAACATTAACTTTAATTCCAGCTAAAGCATAGTTATTGTTCCATTAGAGTCTACATAACAGCAATCAAGTAAAAGGTTGATGATTACATGTAAGTTTGCAAATTTAATACTTTTTCACCCAGGTTGCAAGTAAAAATTGAAGAGTAAGACTTAGCTTGTCTTAAACAAGCCTGTATATGTAAAAACAAATTGCTCAAACCCCCCAAGTATTTTCATTAAAAAAATACAATTGGATTTATATTGCTTGTTTTAAGATTGAATACCTTCTGAAGCTCTGTAAGGGGTGGGTCATTGGGCCCTGATGGTCTCATGATGTTTGTGTTGACATCAAAAGGTCGAGGAAGATTCCGTTGGACAGGAAGTGATCGCAGCTTGAGCTCTGCCAATCTTTTCTGCTCCTTTTCCCATTCGGCTCGTTCGTCCAGGTCGGCTTGGTCCTCAACGACACGGCGCCCACCTTGACTGTCCCCTTCCTGACCCTGCTCGTCTTCCGGCACCACTATCTCATAATCGTTCTTGGGGACAGGCAGACCAGCCAGACCCCGTCTCAGCTGATCCAATTGGTTGGTCTGTAGAAAGTTCAAGAAATGTTGAAAAATACATATTGCGTTCCTTATTTTGAATCAACTACTAATGCATTTAATTTAATGAAAGTTTAGGGCCGATGTTATAAAAATTTATACCAAGAAAATGAAAATACCAATGTGATAGAAATGAAATATCTTTACAAATAAATATTTGTGTAATTCTGTAAGCCTTCAATTTCTACAACAAAGTTAAATGATACTTTGAACTGTATTTAATATCATTAGATTTACCTCCACAAAAATAAAAACAACCTGCAGTTTAAAGGACAAAAAAAAATCTCAACATTTTAAAACAAATATAACTAGAGAGGACCTTGAAATATTAAAGAGATCATTAATGTCACCCTAATAATTACCTGATAAAATCCACTGTCAACCATTTCTTCATCCTCATTAATGTTTAGTTTGTCTCTGAGCGGTGTGGACATAGGAGTGGACTGGTCAGTATTGGGTCTCATCCCTGGTCTAGGTGTTAGACCTGTGAATGAGTAATGAGGTATTATACATATGAATGAGTAATGAGGTAATAATGAACAGTTAACCGTTTCACTATCATGAACATGAGGCAACATCACCAATACATTTGTCTGATGCCCAGTTTTTTTTAAAGGTTAAGTTGCTCAAAGAAAAAACAACATTACACTGAGCACCAACGATACATTTAAGATGAAAAATTTACTTAGCGGAGAGAAAATATTTATGGTTTTAGCAGAAAAATTTAACTCTTTCTCTCCTGATTGTCGATGAGAACATTGATTTGACTCCAATTAAACTCAATTGATTTTTGGATTTATAAACTTTAATTTGCGTTGCATAAAAAGAGAATGCTTTCTCCTATAATTCAATACCAAATATAACATTTTCTGGTAGCAATAAAAAAAAAGTTATTGAAGCTTAATCACAACAGGATAGTGAAATACAAATGAGCAAAACGAATAATACTGCTGGAATGAGAAAAAATAATTACAGAAAGAAAGGAGGAGTTAAAAAGAACGGAGTTTAAAAATAATGCTTATTTGTGTGTTATCATTAGTAGGTGTAGTTTTAAAATGCAATGATAAGATTAATAAAAAATATGAAAAACATGCATATATGTAACCCTGCTGGATAGATTTAGCAGCTTCCTTACAATTTTTAAATAAACAAACTACAGAAGTTAATCCATGAACACAAATTACTAACACGTTTTTAAATCATGATATTGAAATAACATCATCTCAGCAATCCACTGACTTTTATTGTTAGGGTGCTGTGACAATTCACGAAACAAAACATTTTCACTTTTCCTGTTCAGCGGCTGTTAGCCAGATATCAAGAGAAA
>JADKLZ010018603.1:0-18465 GCA_021533235.1 Biomphalaria straminea | reverse complement strand
TCAAGAGAAAGACTGGTCCATTCTTTTACTTTGTTCAGTCAGTTTTCTCTGTGCAAGACTCTTTTTTTCATTCTCCCTTCTCTGAACCTTAAAGGATGACTTCTGACAGTGAGTCGTGTATTAAAATATGACCAAACCAGCTCAGCTTTCATCTCTTCCAGTACTGAGGAATTACTTCTTTTTGCCAGTCAGAATGTCAACTTGTAAAAGTATAGACTATTTGTTTTGTTTACCCTACATTTGTCTATAGCATTTACTCTCAAAGGATTATATTTTTCTTTCAGCCTCTGTGTTCAGTGTTTAACTTTCACAACTATATAGAATAGAAACCACATTATGAAAATTTTAATTTTACTTGGGCGCTGAAGTAAGATCTTGTAGCTGGTGGCAACTTCTAGCATTAATTGAATGAACAGACTAAATGGAACAAACAAATCAAACAGGGCAGTCCATTTATATACTATTTTATGAGTCAGATGAAACCTAAACCATATTTCAAACACATACAAATAAATCTGTTTAAGACTTATTGTGTGTAATATTTCAATTGTTCGCAATAGAACCGTTAAAACATACCTGTGTCTGGGCGACCTGGTGTTCTCATAGGGGTGCCTAGGACAGTGTTTGGTGTGGACATGACCTGACGCTGTGGAGTCACTCCACTGAAATCACTGTCATGCAGGGGTGTGTTCAAGCCTCCCTTCAGTGGGGTGTCAACATTTGTTAAAGCCATGATATTCTGTGCTTCCTAGTGAAAGAAGAAATCAAATTCAAACGAGGCAGTGTTGCATTGAAACACGAAATGACACTTATCATTACATTTCATTCCAAAAATTGAAATTGTATATAAAATAAAGTTTTAAGGTATTCCAACAGGTAGAGCTTTGTGGAATCATGGCAAACCAAATATTTGTTCTAGTAAATAAGATTACAATTTGTGGTTAAAATGCGATGGAATAAAAAAATGGGAGTTCCCTTACTTGTAAGATACTGTCTTGGACAGCTGGAGTTCTAGGAGTGCGGAAGTTCACTCCTCCAGGGGTGACATTATAATTCTGAAGAAGGCCCTTAGAAGCAGAATCCTCTCTCCCTGACTCTTCAACCTGCTGTCGAGCGTACTCGTTAGCCTGACCTACTTTAATCACCTGGTAGAAAAAACAAGAACTAAAATTTAGGCAAATGTTGCAATATTATTAAATTTGAACCACAAAAAAAAAAAATAATAAAGAAAGAAAGAACAAGTTTGAAAATTATTTTAATATTTAATAATTTGCATACCTCTTCCAACTCCTCTTCTGAAATCTGTGGTGACGGTAGAACTAATTTACTTCTCTTCTTCACTGGTTCTTGGAAACTACAAGAGAATAAATAATTGAATAGAGAATACTGCTTGGGATACACATTTTTTAACCATTACTTTTTTAAAAAAATACAATAAAAGAAATCTCTTTTTTTCCCCTGTTTGCAAATAAGTGGAATTTTTTAAAAAGTAATTAAGATATAAATTTTAAAAATGGCACAAAAGATGCATTTGAAACAAATGCAAGAATGCCTTGGGAGGCGTGGTGGCTGAGCAGTAAAGTGTTTGGCTTCTGAACCGGGGGTACCGGGTTCAAATCCTGGTATTTTTATTTCGGGATCCTTGGGTGCCTCTAAGTCCACCCAGCTCTAATGGGTACATGACAATAGTTGGGGGAAAGTAAAGGCAGTTGGTCATTGTGCTGGCCACATAACACCTTAGTTAACCGTAGGCCACAGAATCAGATGACCTTTACATCATCTGCCCTATAGACCACAAGGTCTGAAAGGGAAACTTTAAGAATGCCTTACTTTGCTTGACTTGCAATAGCTCCAGGTAAATCATTTTCTTTTCTCTTTTTCTGTTTAGCTTTATCTTTCTTTCTCTCTTTCTGTAAAAATAGTTTTAGGTTTTGAAAATATCAGCAAGAACAATACAAATAGTTTTGAAATTTAACAAGCAGAAGAATTGCTTTGCCACTAAGAAAAAAACTAGCATAAAAATGAAATCTAAAATGAAGCATCAGAATACAAGAAAATGCTCAGACAGAAATTTAGATAATGAGGAAAAATAATAATGGAAAAACAACTTTCCAGTTTGACATTTAAAGGATAAAAAAAAAAAATAAAGCAAATAAACTACCTCTTCCCTCTCCCTTCGAAGATCCCCATCTAAATTCTGCTGACGTAAGCGCTTGTAGTTTGGGTTGAGCGGGTCAAAGACTTCCTGTGAAGTGTCATAAAAACCAGGAGCTGGTCGTTTCTCAAAAGGAATTTCTGCATTGTAGTCTACACCTCTCTTCTTTCTGCGCTTCTGTTTCACACTATGACCAAACAAAATGTAAAACATAAAATCTTCAAACTAGAAATATAATGTTCCAATGGCTATAATATTTAAATAAAAATTGGTTTTCTGTATCTTAAAATAGGGAATAATTTTTCTTAAGCAATTATGAAAAGAAATGTATCCTTCAACTTAGCATAGAAACTGAATGTATTAAAATTTAATGACCAAATAAAGTTGAGCTTCAGATTTAATATACTATGTGTTTGCACTTAGAAAACTAGGAACCAAATTCTTCTAATAATTTAATCAATGTACAAAAAGAGCATACAGCTTATGGACTACTGGTGCTTTAGAAAAGCACTTACGCAATACCAGCAGCCCTCAATTCTCTTCGTTTCTGTAATGCAGCTAAACGTCTGAAGAACAAGAAAAACAAAAATTAGTTAATACAGTTTTATTTGCGGACATTCTTAAAATAAATTGTACCTTGAACATTTGAAGGTAGGTGGTCTAAAGGTGGCTCAGTGAAACAATGTTAAAGAATTTACATATCATTAAAAAAAACATTTACCTTGCTTCCTCCAGCTGCTTTTCACGAGCCTTTCTTTTTGCCTTTTTACCTTGTGTGTTGGCAAGCCTAGCCCTGGCTTCTGACAGCATTTCCAGCTCTTTAAATAGAAAGAAACGTGTTATGTTTTTATGTTATTTTACCAAAAGGTTATTTTAAAACTATTGGAAGGAAAAAGCTATTGTTTTTTTGTTGTTTTTTTTTTTTGCATGATGGGGGATGAAAAACTGTATTTACCATCTTCATCCATGTCAACTGGATCAGGTCGTGCTGGCTTGGTCTCAGGGTTTGGGTCAATCTCTCCAGGTTTGAGTTTCCTGGGATCATCTTCATTGTCAGCTTCTCTGTTCTGTGCCTTGTCTCTTTAGAAATAATGTTACATTAACATGATATGTAATACACCTATAAAGTGGTCAAGAAATAATCAGGATGTCATTCAATAATCACTTATACTCACCAATACATAAGATTGTCTCAGATTTACCTAAATATTCATCAAAACAATTTATATTTTTATAAAAATTATTAATAAATTTTAACCAGTTATTATCTCAACATTTCTACATGTGTATAGTATATCAATTTCAGTCAAAAGGTTCTTACAGTAAATATTCATAGTGTTCCAAGCACTGGGCGGCTGTCCTGCCAATAATGGGAGCAATGGTTCTCCACTGGGTCGGCATAAGCTTTGCCAAATGAAGCAGTTTCTCTTCCTCCTCTCTGCTCCATTCTGTTTTCTTAATGCTGGGGTCCAACCATTCATACCTAAATCAATATAATACAAACATCACAATATAGTAGATGCAATTACAGTTTAATAGTTTCCTTATTATTTAATCCATTCATATATTAATAGTTCATAAGTTGTTGTTTTTTATAAAATTATATTATTGACCACTGACACTTTATGATATTTAAACCATTTTATTATTAAGAGATATTTAATAAGGATATTATATATGCTTGCATAAGCTATTGTTGTTTATAAAGGTATGTGCTGTTAAATATATACAAATATGGATAAAGATTCACTTTGTTGTCGAAAAATTAGCTTTTAAATGAGTCCTCGCTTGCTATATAATATTACATTCATTTAATATTAGTACAGAATTTTTTAAAAGGCCCTAGATCTATACAGGTCTGCATTTATTGTTACTTTTCTGCAACAGAAGGTACTAGTTCCATTATTTAGTGGACTATATTTATTGTTACTGTTCTGCAACATCTTAGTGAGTGGTGAAATGGCATTGGAGACATTTTATTTCGTTAGCTATCCCAAGGTGAGAAAAACAAAAGGTTTTTCTTCTATAGTTATTTGAAGTTACTTGAACTCAACCAACAAAATAACTGGTCAAAAGGGGTGATTTTGCCTTAATATCTGTTTATTGACATGAGGTGGAAAAAATTCAATAAAATAATGCAAACATTTTCACAAGACAAAGGATTTAAAACTATAAAATATACTTTTAAAAATATGAAATAGGATAAAGTACATTTTTTATTAAACAAATTGAAAACATCTTTGAGTAGTTTGATTAAAAGGCATATAATATATATATATATAAACATTAATTAATAGTTGACCAGCACAGTAGTAAAATATTACCATCTTGCTTTACACTGTTTTGCAGATTTTCTGTGAAGCAATGAAGCAATTCTAGCCCATTGGTTTTTACCATATTTCATCACAGCCGCCTTGAGAATTTCATCCTATATTTGAAATTGAATATTAGAACACTTTCAGTTCATTGAAACATTACTATTTTCCAAAATTATTAATCACCAATAATTAATATAATAATTGCTTAATTTTTTAAATTGATTCATGTCTCATAGGGTACAATGAATAATTGTGCAAAACTTCAACTTGATCCGACAATGGGAAACGGGACATAAATATGTTCAAACTTTTTACCAGAGAGACAGAGTCTGTCACTGTCAGAGTGAGTTGTTATAAATAAGGTTATAAGCCTATAGATCTATATAGCTTTGTAAAAAGGTTAGGTATATATTATATTTATATAATAATAAAAGAGACACTTGTTGGTTCATTCTAGTTCATATCACTTATCTCACTAGTTAGACTTTTTTCTAATGAATTAATTCTTTGGAATTATCAAATTGAATGTTTGTGATTCAAAGATAATAAAATTATGAATTGTGCTTGTGTACAAATTAGTCATTACAATTATCATTAATTATGAATTAGTGAGAGGTTGAGACAGTCTAAAAGCCAAAGCACTTGTTTACTACTTAAACTTGAAGACTAGTTATAGTTAGACTTAGTTTCTGAACTGAGGATTCCCAGGTTTAAATATAGGCCTATATATGTGATATAACTGTGATATAACACATTATAAAATAATATATTAACAATAACAATATGAGTGTTAGATCTAGACAATCTAGTATTAGAATCTATCACCTTATTTATTATTATAAATTATAAAATAATAAATATAAATTATCGAAAATAGGTGTATGATGTATCCTTAGCTTTTTCTATAAAAATATATTTCCATATTTAAAAAATACGCACCTCAGTGTTTCTCCAGACACCACCTTTTATCATAATACGCGGCATTTTTTAATGTAAAAGAATATGCACACACACAAAATAAATCCAATCTTTTCAGCTGAAATGTTACACACTGGGAAAGTATTTTAACATTGTTTTTCTTAGCCGCTGAAAGTTGTTACTTAGTGAGTGTGCCGGAAGTTTGGTTGAGCTAATGAAAATCAGAATGCTGTCCCCTGATAGACTTTCTATGCTACCTGCAGCCGATAACAAAATAGGACGTTTAAATTTAGATCAAGATACGCTATACTGCGGCTATACGGCTAGAGTCTAGTGATGTTTTGCCCAAAATAATAATAATAAATCCGCAAGTGCAGATGTAAAAATCTTCCTTTAAAAGATATACGCAACTATTTTGTTGCTAAAAAACTATAGAATAATATGTATTGTTATTAAACGATTTGTGGTTATGCAGTCATAGCTTCAATGATATAGATCTAGGATATAGGCCTATGCATTTTGCGAATTTCAGCGTAATCAGAACCGTTGACTGCAGATGGCTGATTCTCTGTTCGCTTTCTACGCAGATTTGCTTTTAGACTCAAATGTGTTTCCCACGGCCTTTGTAAGAAATCTTCATTAGTCTCGTTCAGACTGCTAGCTGGACTTTAAAGCGTTTTCGAGGAGGCATGCATCTATGTTATGACGACCACATTTGAACTCACCAAAAAAAATAATTAATAGATTGCTTTCATAACCCATATATTGTCATCACTCTTATCTTATCTTATACAATACAGACGTTACTTATTGGCCTACATGTATCTCCCCTGCCTAGCTTTGCTGTCTAGTAATATTCATTCTCTCGAACCTACACTGGAGGCGTTCAAAAAGTTCGTTCACCCGACAAACTGGTTCACAAACAACTGGTTAACCAACAACTTTACCACCGACTGCCTGTCGTGCCAGATCGTGCGGTATTCGCGCTGGATTGTCGTTCGGTGGACTTGATGGTCCAGGGTTCATACCCAGCCCGCTGCCTTCCCCCGTCGTCCTGCAGGAGGTTTGGTTTGGACTAGAATGTTGATTACTTATCTTCAGCTCTGGAGGAACACCTCCATAGCTTTCTTGGTCACTGTCTCTCTCCATCTAGTGCGGTCTAGAGGCTACAGCTATATCTTTCCAAAGTATCGATGTTCACTGATTTAAGGTCCTGTTTTATTACATCCTATGTAATTGAGGTGGGGTGACCAGTTTCTCTTGAGCCTGTCGCGATTTATCCGTAGAGAATGACTTTCGGGATGCGATTGTCCTCCATTCGGCGAACATGTCCAAACCAGCGCAGGCGGTGTGGTCTGAGGAATGTAGAGATCCTGGGAATACCTGTTCGTGCAAGGATATTTGTATTGCACACTTAAATTTCTTCCCATGTGGTTTTCAAGATCCTTCGGAGAAAGCTCAAATGGAATGAGTTTAGTTTTCTCTATCTTGCTTTGCGTAGGTGGTCAACGATTCACTGCCATACAGTAGCGTACTCATAACGCAGTCTAGCGACAGCCTTCCGCATGAGTTTTTTTTTTTTATATCCTCTTCTAGAGACAGGTCATCTTGAATTGTGGATTCCAGATAGCAGAATTCATGTAGGGCCTACAGCATCCAGCTTGTTATTGTCTATGAGGACGGAGTGTAGTGTTTTCTTTGTGCTAATTGTTAAGCCATATTCTTTACAGGCCTAAGAGAAGCGGGACATTAGTGACTGAAGCTCCTCTTGTGAATCTGTCACTACAGCTGTATCATCCGCGAATAGCATATCTCTTACGAGGGTGGTTCTGATTTTGGTTTTCGCATTCAATCTGGCAATATGGCTATCAAACCTGGAATGGAGATAGATGCCTTTGGTAGATTTGTCAAACGCGTTGAGGATTTAGTAGTGAAAAGAGTATTTCAGAGAGGGTTGGAGCCAGGATACATCCTTGTTTAACTCCTCTGTTTATATTGAAACTTTCGGATCAGGCACCGTTAAATTGTACTGTAGGCCTACTCATCATATTTTGTTGAAAGGAGATAATTACATTTAGCATCTTGGGTGGACAGCCTATTATCTGTTAAATTTTCAAAAGGCCATTTCTGCTGACTAGATCGAAGGCTTAGTAGTTCAGTCAGGTCAATGAGCGAGATGTACAAAGACATCCTGTGTTCTCTGCAAAATAAACGAAAAATAAATCAAATATTTGCATATCCTTTTGTTATAAACAACGAATAAGGACTTAATAGTGAAGATTGGCCATAACGGCATAATATGGAATAGGTAGGCTTATGTAAATTGAATTAAACATCTGGATGCCCTGTTGGGCGCATATGAATGTTATTTTTGTATTTTTGATGCTCCTTTTATAATTTTACTGTTGTTAAATCCTTTCTTCAGAATGCCTTAAAAGACTCAAGAGTAAAGTGACAATTATACATAAAACATTGAACCATAATCTTCAAATACAAAACAAAATTTAATAACATACTCATCAGAAAGACACAGATAAAGGCACATTCTTCGTTCCATGAGGACAAATTTGTACAATCTTCCCTAGAGCTATATATTAGAGCATTGAATGGGTTGCCTGAGCTAGCCAGGAAAACCAGTGACTTGGCAGAATTTAAGTCATTGGTTAATATGCATGGCTAAATGCATGACATGTTCACATGTGGGATATACAATCATCTTCTTTTTTGAAGTAACGTTTGTAATATATAAGATACCTTTTGGCAGTTTTATATTAGGCCTAATAAGGTTTGCCTGAACAGAGTAATTAACGCTAGCCTTTAGTTGTGTTTTTGCTTTATTCATAGCTCTGAATTGTTTTCATCAATTAATTCTCTATAGTGACTTTACTGCAATACCACATGATGCATCCTGAAAAATATCGATTTATGATAGGTTTAAGCTTCTCTATTACTAGTATTACATTAGTTCTGTAGTATATGTAAAACTTTTACAAACTTATCTACGTTTAAGTTACAAGAAGGTCCAGAAGACTACTCCTTGACAGAACGTGTATTATTGTGTCAAAAAGAATCTCTTGTAAACGTACCTTTCACCTGTCTTCAACATCTATAACAAGATGAAGCCCTAACGTGTTCTTGTGTCATGATGCTTCTTAGACTGTTTTTTTTTTTACTTTTTTTTTTTTACGCAGAAACCTTACTTTACAAGTTATGCCTACTTAAATTATACATTTAACATCGTATGCTAAGCACAAACTCAAAAGCTCAGCTTATGATTACAAATTTAAATCTCCCCTTTCCCATAAACTGTACGGTACCTTTAAATGAGTAATAGCCACTTGGTTAGTTATTACAAGACACCACTCCTTTCTATCATCTCCTCAAAACCATTGCCTCAGTATAGGCCTAACTATCCTTCTGTTCATATAGTCTTTGTTTAACTTTACCTGTCCCTTAGTCTCTTGGACCGTCATTGCACCATGCAAGATTCGTCGACCGTCTTTCTCCATTCCTCTCTATCTCTTTCTTTTGCCTTGGTTAGAACCTCTCTCAATGGCAGTCCCATCCATTCTTTTATGTTATCCTCCCAACGCTTTCTCTGTCTGCCTCTTCTTTTTCCTGGTACTGTTGAAGGAAGGTCTTTGCAAGCCCCGAAGATCTTGTAATATAGCCATAGATTTTTAGCTTGTGTTTTTTTTTCATGGGGTCTTTGTTACCCACATTTCTAGTCAAAGTGTCCTAGTTGTGTTCATCAATTTCTTAGGTAAGTTGTTAATGCCTACTCGATCAATTCAACGTCCAACAACATTTTTGTTGCTAGACAAAACCATTTTGTGACCGGATGTAGAGCCACGTCATTGTTAAAGGAATCAGAAGTGGAAGACGTGCGTGTAAATTAAAGAATTTGAGCGGCTAAGCCTGCATCTTTGGTGGATATGAGCTAATAATATATGTTTCTACGTTATCTAAAATGGTTTGCTCTGTAAACGGAGCTGTGAACGTAATCTTTATAAGATTAACATGCATGGCTAGATTGAACACACGAAAGGCCTATACATATTTTTTTTTTTTGAAGTAACGTCTGTATCTGTATTTCAAAAGATAACATTCAGAAAGGTTTTTGAATCGTTTGTGCCAAACTGATGAGAAATAGACAATTTTAGAGCATTTGTTAGCACAGGATTTCCACAATGTTTACTTTTGATCTCTTATCCTTTGATTTGTACTTCGTTATGCATTTAACTTCTAAAAAAATAATTGGTTGCAGATTAAAAGACAATGACTAAATTATGTAAAATAGTAACGACACACAAGAGCATGGATGTGTTGCCTGAATCAGCACGGAAAACTAACAGCAAAATGTGTCTCTAATTAACATATACTACTAGATTAACATCGATACGTGTAAGACCTAATTCACCAATCGTAAACAAACATTGATTAAAAAGAACTGTCACGTGACAGCCTGTGTATATTACGTAATTTATATAGAAGAGATAGAGAATCACGTGGCTAAATGTTTGTTTACGATTGGTGAATGAGGTATATGTGTGATAACGTCTGTGCTTTATTAGATTGATATAAGTGAATGAAGTGTATAGTTTGATTTCAGTTACCCCACTGTCCTCAAAGCTAGTTTAATTTGTAATATATATGATTAATTCGCGACTGACGGTGGCCATAGATATGATTAAACAGTATGATTAACCCTGTTCTTAGAGTTCAACTTGTATAATTTATTATTTTAATTATCATAGCAAGTTAAATGTCTCAAATATTATAATTCTACTTAACTATGAAAGAAAACGTTGATAAAGAGTAAAAGAAAAGATATATCAATAATTCACATCGAAGCAACAAACAAACAATTTTTTGGTTTCATTTATTTTTCATGGATGGTAGAAGAGTCAAATACTATTAAAAAGTTGAAGTATTAGCAGCAAAAGGTCAAAGTGACATAACATTATCACAACCTCACACAGGTCTAAGTAAAACACTAAGCAGAGATATGTACACACACACACACACGTTCAACAAAACATATGCAAATATATTATTTCGTGCTAGCATGGTTACTGAGAAGTAGACCAGCCAAACACTGAACATCTGATGAGGATTTGACAAAGTCTGGGAACAAGGTCTCTTACTCAAACTAATCCAGCATCACATATCCCACAGAATGTACAACTGGATAAAGGAATATCTGAATAATAGAAAAGCCTTAGTCTGCATGCAAGGGCAAAGAAGCCACACAGTGGGCATCAAAAACGGCGTCCCCCAAGGAGGAGTCCTATCCCCAACACTTTTCCTATTATTCATAAATGATTTAAATCAAAACCTACCAAGAAAAGTTAAAAGTAGCATGTATGCAGATGACCTTGCCTTAATTAGTACAGAAGAATATGTAGGAACATCTAAATTTCGATTACAAGATGCCCTTGATAAACTGAATAAGTGGTCCAAAGACTGGGGCATGTCCATCAACACAAAAAAGACAACATACACAATCTTCTCACTGTCAACAAAGCAACAAACAATAAAATTAACTTTAGATACGGAAACTTTAGAAAAAAATGACAGCCCTACATATCTTGGAGTCACTTATGACCCAAGACTAACCTGGAAAAATCAAATAGACAAAACACAGAGTAAAGGCATCCAAAGACTATCTCTCATGAAAAAATTAGCTGGCACAGATTGGGGAGCTAACCACAACATCCTAAAAAAGACATATACCAGTTATATAAGACCTGTATTAGAATATGGCGCCATAGCATGGGGCTCAGCCGCTCAAACCAAGCTAAAAAAAATAGACAAAGTTCAAAATATCGGTCTAAGAATAATGACAGGAGCAATGAAAACAACACCCATAAGAGCTATGGAGGAAACTGCTGCTCTGATCTCTCTGGATGAAAGAAGAGAAATAAAAATCCTCTCCCAATTTACCAAATTGGAAACCTTGGAAAGGCACCCACTCAAAACCAAAATCAACAAAACTGGCACTAAAAACCGCCTCAAAAGGACCAATTTCATACAGGAATCTGTTAACCTTAAAAAGAAACACCAACTCGAAAAAGTAACCCTAAAACCTTCAATACATCATAATGAATCTCCACCCTGGGACGAAAGCCCTCTTCCTACTATAAGGGACCATATTGAAAACATAAAAAGAAAATCTGACTACAGACCAACAGAGCTCAAGGAAATAGTGAACTGTTTTCTTCAAACCCATTATCCTAGCGATCAGTGGATCAGAGTTTACACCGATGGATCATCTCATAAAGCCACCACAAATGGAGGAGCTGGAATTCTTATCGAATGGCCAGATGGAGAAAAACTAGAAAAATCCATTGCAACTGGTGGGCTCTCTGACAGCCACAGAGCAGAAAGGGAAGCACTAACACTAGCTGCTAACATGCTAGCAATTCATCCAAGTTCCCCACACAGTCAGATTGTCCTACTAACCGATGCGAAGACAACCCTCCAAGGCTTGCAGAACTCTGGTTTCTCTTGTGTTGAAAACCTCAGAGCAGCACTGACAAACCTCAACAACAACAGCAGAAAGACTGTTGTTCAGTGGGTGCCAGCTCATATTCAACTAGAGGGAAACGAGAAGGCTGACACACTCGCTAAGGGTGGAAGAAGTGGCTCACAAATTAACTCTGCACTCTACCTGGAAGAAATGAAGAAATTAATTATAAATAAAATAAATGAGAAATGGACAAGCTCACATCCAAATCACAAGAAAGATGATGCTTACTATAAGCTATCCCGACAAGATCAACGTGTAATCTTTCGAATTAGGACCGGACACAACAGAATGCGACAACACATGTACCGGAAGCTCAAAATTGGAACCAGTGATATCTGCCCATGTGGAGTGTCATCAGAGAATGCCGACCATGTCCTCCAAGACTGCGCTCTTTACCAAGAGGCCCGTCTAAGACACTGGCCGCAAAACACCCCAATAGAAAGAAAACTATATGGAGAGCTCCCTGACTTGGAAACCACTGCGCAGTTCATCTCAGATATTGGTGTAGTGATCTGAACCCTCCAACATAACAATGAGAACGAAGAAGAAGAAGAAGAATGATGAGGATTAATGTAATTTTGAGTAGAATCCTAAATGCAATCTGTTGCAGAGTTTGTCAATCTACTTCACTGAAGGATCAATGACATAGTTAAGTTTAGTAGCATTGGTAACATATACTGTCTGTGGAAAACTCAATAACAGGAGGTTAAAAAAAAAGTTGAAATATAAAAAAAATTATAACTTTTATATAGCGCTACTTTCATGCTTATTGCAGGCTCAGAGCGCTATGGTCCAAATCTCATTTGTGGAGGTGGGGGTATCTGGGAGAAGTTTTTTTCGTGCTGCATTTAGGCGCTCAGTGAACACAACTCTGCTTGAGTCGGGTGTCGAGCCCCAATCAAAGGTGGCCAAGCTAAGTGTACTTAGCCTCTCAACCACGCTTCCCACACTATAGCTGGAGAGCATGAGAGCCATTCAGCATCCTTGTGACCAAATAAACTTAAACTGTACACTGAGCACAAGTGCTTCCTGTAACGTTACTACAACAATGTTTCAGACACATCTTTATCTTTTCTAAACTTTTTATAGCAGCTGGCACATCCTGCTGGCAGTTCCAGACATTGAGACGGAGGCTGGATTTTTTTTAAGACTAAAAAATGCAAAATCCCATATACTTTCAATAATTATATCATTACATTGAGTTTTGTTGCTACAGGATCATTCAAAATTCCAAGAGAAAAAAAAAGGACAAAATATGGTTCAAATACAGTATTCTTTGCATTTTAGGTAATTGACACACACACAAAAAATGTGTTTAAAAAAAAAAAGAGAGGGTGGGGGGATTATGATAATTCCATGTCTATCATCAAAATGAGACTCTTTTTTTTTTTATTTCCCAAAGGGAAAAGAGGTGGATCAAACAGAAATGCTAAAACCAATAAGATTTTCTACTAGTGATTAAAGATTATAATAATTCACCTGTGCAGACTGGGTTAATCTGTCTTTTTTTTTTACTATGGCATGTACTAGCAATATTAATTAGAAATGAACGAAAATTGTATAATTTATTCAAAGACTACACCCTAAATCAGCTATTAAATTTACATGAGGAAACACTCTACTCTTAAATACTTCACTCTTTAACATATAAAGCAAGTTCTCACCAAACCTTTATTTACATAGCAGAACAATGAATAACAATGTGCTATTAAATGTTGGCAGTATAACACATTTCAAGTACAATACAAGCAGAATAGTTTGCAAATTCACTTCAATACATAATGTAGTGAAATCAAGTTCATTTCATGTAGCAAAACTTAATTGCATATTTTTTTTTGAGGTCACTACAAGCCCAGTATAGCCATGCATTAATGGAATCTACAAAATTTCATCCACAAGTTTGAATTGAAAAAAATAAATGCCATGGTACTTGCCTCTTTTAAAAATACAGGAAAAAGACACAGAAATGTTAGGAAGTCCACTTAAAAAATGGTCTGACTTCCTATTGGATAAAACTAATGATATCCTAAAATAGAGGAATGAAGCATTGTAGTCTACAGGGAAAAAAAGACTATTAGACAGGCAACAGATCTTTAGCTTTGATTAAATGATAGAATGAAAAAATTAAAACCTATATTTATCAAAGCACAACTTAAAAACAGTAGCTATGGAAGACATTGGTAATAAAAGATTATAGAAACATTTTCACTTATTAGTCACAACATTCTCAAGATTGAACAGAGATAGAAACTACATTCAGAATGTACAACATTATAAAATGAGTGTTATCTCAGATTTGAAGGTGTATTTAAAATATATGGAAGTTTAGTAGGGCCTATACAGATTGTGCACAACTAGAAAAAGAGCATACAAACAATAAAGCCATTAAACATTTTAAAAAGAACAATTATAAATAATTCACATTTTAACTCTATTACACAATAGTTAATTTATTACTCATTAAACACAAGGAATAATTGATAATAAAATGTTCACACCATGGAGAGACCATTCTCGAGAGACTGAGAAATCATCTTCCCAAATCCAACACATCACAATAACACGACTAGTGTGATGTGGGTACTGGTAACAACAACAAAAAACAAAAAAAAATTCTCTATTGGCTAATAAGCTAGGTGTCAGGGTCAGAACACAGGATGGGTTAATGGAAGGTATTATTTTCAAACCATGCCACTAATACACAAGTCTGCAGCGATGAAACATATGATACTTATTACATGAAATATCATAGTCTACTTATTGTACTTCTGTGTTTGGATCATTTTCCTTTAAGTCAAAAAATCAGACCACATTGTGTACTATAATTTGTGTACAAACAATAAATTTGTATTACTCATGCAGGTACTAGAGATCTACACCACTACAAACCAGAAACTTATTTGCTACAATATTTTAACTCACTTTATGTTTAACCTATAAATAAAACATGACATTCCACACACCCACCCGAATAAACATTTTATGGAGATATATCATCATGGTACTTCTGTGGATGTCATATACCGGTACCAT
The DNA here is from genome assembly GCA_021533235.1 of Biomphalaria straminea. Lineage (NCBI taxonomy): Eukaryota > Metazoa > Mollusca > Gastropoda > Planorbidae > Biomphalaria > Biomphalaria straminea. The sequence goes on along the minus strand of JADKLZ010018603.1, from coordinate 3,509 downwards.
AATTACAAAAAAAAAAGAAGTTTGGGATTCTGTAACAGACTAAGCACCTGTAATGAAAAGTTTTGTGTTTTTCAAATCATATTTTTAAAAAGAAATATTTCTATAACAGATCAAGTTTGTCACTAGTTCAACCTAACAAAAACATTAATAAAAAAAAAATATGCATTACAAATTAAACCAATATTATTTAACAATTTCTTAAATGATTCTACAGGTTTAAAAAAACAACAACAATGAACCAATACATGTTGCTCAACTATAAAGTTTTTAATTTTAAATATTATTTTTAAAAAATTATATAGAAATTCAATAATTTATGTTTGGACAATTTTAAGCTTATAAACTGATTTTTTTTTGGTGGATCCTTATTTCATTAAATAAATTATCTACTTCTACTAACTAGCTTATCTGGCTTTAAGCTTCTCCAAAACTCTGGGCTTCCATGATCCGAGAAGGACATAACTAAAATACATGGAAAAAATATGTAGCTGAAGGGCTATAAGCATAAAAGCAGTCCACAGTAACACAGCGGGGAATCCAAACATCTCATAAGTGTACTTCCTCTCCTGCAGATACAGCATAATGTCCCTTTTCAAGTCAAAAAGACCAAAGAAGACTGGAGACAGCCCAAAAACAACTAATCCTAACATGAACTGCTTTAGAAGAAATATATTGTTTTGCGGAGTTGACCTCCAGCCTATCACAGCTGCGACAAGGCTAACTAGCCATGCATACTCCCAAGGACGAGGGTGTGGTAGATCAAGGCGCCGAAGACTGATGACAGCGAATCCGAGTGCTCCTGTGATTCCAGGTAACAGCCGAAAAAACATGAACAGCCCCAACAGCAAATGAAAGAACAATGCTAATCTCAGTCGACCTTTATTTATGGAGCTGAAACAAAACAAGCAACATTAAATAAAAATGATTGAAAAGCATGTATTTTATTGTATTTACGGTGTTATTGAAAAGCATGTATTTTATTGTACTTATGGTTTTAAAGAGGAAAATGAGTCTAAAAGAGAATGAGGAAACTTAATTGGATTACAAATGATAAATGAGTGCTTGGGTAAGTAATATCAGTGGTCTAATATCACAATGAGGGACGTTAAGAAATAAATTGTTCCAATTCAAGTCAAATGTCTATGCCTGAGAACATAATGATACAGGTAATTCAACATAACAATGCTCATCAGGATAAAAATAAAAGAGGAGGTTCAATAGAGAGAGAGGTAAAACACAATTAATATTATATACTAGAAATCAGGGCTAACAAGGGAGATCATTGAAATGCGGCCTGATTATTGGAAGTTCAAAAAAAAAAAGGATGTTCCATCCTAAGTAAACAAGTCACTTGTTTACAACAATTACAATAATAGTAATATAATATTAGATATTTTTAGATATATCCTATATATAGTTTAAACTATTTAAAGCCAACTTTAGCCTGAGAACAAATCAATGTGGATAATGATGTGTAGTGCTAGTCATAACAATAAGGGCATTAATAATAATCATAATGTCAAATATCATAATGAATAAATGATAATCTTGAGTCTTGACTCAATCATGACTTGTCACTTAATTACTTAATTGAATACTGACTGAGACAGTCATACACAAGTGACCAGCAGCCAGCAGTGGCAGTACCTTGCTACTCTGACTCTGTGACTGTGCCATCAGTGGCATCACCCAGCCCATATATATATATATATTGTCACATCTTATAATAACATTCAAGAATATTCTTGATAATTATGTTTTAAGATTCTAATCTAGATTAATACCTTATCTTATACTGCCAAGCAATGCTTTCTCTGTGCCAGTGATCGCTGCCATCTGAGCCTTCAGGTCTGTAACCACCTCGGGATGCCATTAACATAGATTTAATATTGAATGCTAAGAAAATGACGAAAATGAAGATCTACTCTGTTGCGATCTAGATCTATTCTGTTGGGTTTTAAAATAATAGAATTTGTTAGATCTAGATCTACTTTTAGTTCTCGCCGTTCAGACACAGAGATACTAGCAGACACGAAACAACATAACTTTTTCCGGTTTAACAGTGCTTCTTTAAAAAGTTGGAGCTAAAAAATAAATATTTAAAACATGGAATTCTTGAGATATAAATAGATCTATCTATCTAGATCTAGATATATAAATCTTTTAAAACGATAATAATTAATCTAATATCAATCAACAAACATATTTTGAAGAAAAAAGCGTTGTAGAATGTAGACTAGATCTAAAGCATATGAAATTTTGGATTATAGAGTCTAGATCTTTATAGAGCCATAGTCATAGAACGGAAGACTAAGTCTAGAGATTGTAATTTTTTATAAGCGGCGAAACAAACATGATTGAACAAGAGTTTGTTTACAAACACAGATCGTCCCTGTCACTTGTCTTGGACGGAATTTGTTACTAAGAAACGATTCATGTTGGTAAAGACAATGTAATCGATCGAAAATTGCGATAAATTTCTTAAATAACCGTAGAAACGGACAATTCGACACCCATATTGGACTTGGGCTTAGGACTCTAATTCAGTAATTGTCTCTAAACTCTATAATCATGTCTTACAACAGACCAATACAGGTCTTTACAGAGCTGAATAATAAAGATCCTTTACGCATTGGAGTTGGTAAAGCAGAAACATTCAAAATCAATGAGATTTCGGAGCCTAATATATCCAGTGCAAATTATTTAGATAGGCAAATAAACGTCACTGGCATAGGCGAATTAACCTTACCACCAGATAGATTTTCAATAACAATCAAATGCAAATCATGCAAAGACAATGTGCAGGATGCCAAAAACAGTATAACTAGACGTGTTGATTATATTGTTCAAGCCCTGAAAAACAGCTCATTGAAAGTGAGTATAGAAACAGTCTTTAAGCAGATGGCCTAAAGACAATAATAATCACAATTGTGAAGTCTTAGAACTTTAAAGGTCTGAGTCTAGATCATCTATCTAATCTAGTCATCTAGTTTTCACTTAGTCACTTTAAATCTCTGTGTAGGAAATGTGTGATGTCTTTTTATTTTTGCTGTGAGTGTTGCTTCATAGATAAATATAAATTTAAATACTAGATCTAGATCGAGACCCAATTGTTTCTTTTTTTATCACCTCTAGAGGAGGTTATTTTTTTGTTATCTTATGTAGACCCTTTTTGACTTATTTCATAAAACTGTTAATTTAACTATATTTATTTATGGAACCTTACTTTCTTTAAACAAAAAAAGCCTGAAGACTATAGGATTTTTCAACACACAAGTCATTTTGATGGAATGGCTACTGTTGATTCAGAAGTGGAAGCTCATTTCACTGATATTGGCAAATGTCAAAATGTATCCAATCTCCTAGCAGAAAAGCTTGGACCATCTGTCAGCATCACCTTACCTCATTGCTACCATAGCCGGGGCAGCTTGGATAAACTGAGGTTAGGAACTGGACTTTTTAGTTTGGACTAGATGTATATTTTTAAAATATATATATGTTTTTATCTT
>JADKLZ010018600.1:0-39002 GCA_021533235.1 Biomphalaria straminea | reverse complement strand
CCGAGCTACGCCCCTGTTACTTGCCGTAAACTACTGTCACGTTACGTGTGTCCCTCGAGACGCAATCGTCCTCCAGTCGTAGTTCCAACATAGAATATATGTAACACTGTGTGAAGTACTGGCCTACAGTCGTATCTGTACACAACGAACTATGTTTAGGAGGCAAATACATTTTGTAAATGTCGCGCCTTTGTATACCTGGAAGGGCTGCCATTCGTTGTTTGTTTTTCAGTATAACCCTGGGGTTATATGTGCTCTTACATCATCAAATGGACATGTCAAATTACAAAACACACGACTAGGCTTATTAGTTGATAAGATATATTGCGTGGTGTCTGGAAATTATGATCCTAATTATGCGCCTAAATATACGTTCCTAAATTTCCTAAATTCATATTGCGTATGTTCGCTACAGCAATCTAAAAATTAAAGTTGAATCAGGTCTACAAGAAATAATGAAGGGAATTATTATTACACTATATGAAGAGTGAATGTCATCAGATTGACCGCCCCTTCACTCTCTAGCTCTTCTGTCGTAAAATAGAGAACAAAATTTTGGGTGTCGTGTAGGCGGGTGTTTTTGTTTTTTTTTTGTCACGAATCAGCGAAGTGTGTTTCGTTTCGAGGGAAAGTAGGGCTCGGTCTGACTTTTTGAAAAGTTCTCAACTTTTCATTCTCGAAAAGAAATGTCTATAGTCTATGTAATGGTATTGTAACTACTGTTATAATATGTACTTCAATGAATTCGGGGAATAGTTTATACTTCTTTAGAAGCATCCGACCACTTGATAAAAACCTATTAACCAAGTGAAAACACTTATCATGTCAAATGAATGGTTACATACAATTAGTTATCTCTAGTTAAGCATCGAGGATAGGCTTTGTCCAATGCAGCTATCTGACAGAGTTTTAAAAATACTTTAACGTTTTAAGTGGAATGAGATGTTCATTTATGTTTACTGTAACATCAGTATAATTTGTTTGCGTGTGGGAAGACCCTGATATGTCGGCCGTAGAATAATTAGATTGTTGTATCATATACTGTGGTAAACGTTTGACGAGAACGTCGTGGACTTTGATTTAGGTTGTGTTTAGACTATCAGTGGCGTACCGAGGGTGACAGAGGCTCCTGACCCATTGAAGCTCTCAAATAAGTTAAAAGGATTTTTAGTTTACTAAAAGAACGCTCACAGCTAGCAACTGACACAGAGATTGTCAGCATAATTTGCAAAGCAATTCGCAAGTTTGGAAATATGTCATTGCCATATGAAATAATAAATGAAAGTAATTCTAATGGGCTGCTTCAGGTAGCATCTGGCCGGGTTTTCAGCAACATACTGCAGTCACTGATTTCTACGAACAACTTCTGTTCCATCGATATCAGTTTTATAAAAGTCAGCCAGCGTAGCACAGTGCTGTTGAATATCATCAGAGGTATCATTAGCAAACAATTTGCTGATGTCGAATAGAAATCCAAACTTTTCATCTAACGTCTTCAGACGACCAAATCGTGTTGTCATCTCCTGGATTAGTCTATCAATAACTGATTTCATAATGCGAGTTATTTATTCAACCGCACCGCCCTGCATCACTACATCATTGTCATTAAGAGTTCACCTTTAAACAATATTATATTACATAAATGTTAAAATTTAAAATTAGTTACACTTCCAAAAACGCGTCTGCTTTAATCTGCAGCGTAATCGCTGCCTTTTATCGCTTACTTTAAAATGCATAGGGAATTTGACATATTTTACCGTACAAATCTAGCAAAACATGTACGAGACTGATAGCCTATTCATGGGTGCTCTTCCCTAGCTTACATAGAGCGTGTAATACCCATTTTGGCGCCCCCTACTCTCCGGCGCCCGGGGCGGATCCCCCCCCCGCACCCCCCTCAGTACGCCACTGTAGACTAGTACAACAAATATTAGAATCTACACCGAGTAACACACTCGTCATCAGACTTGATTCAGCCACATAGGCTTAGTACACATTTGAATAATGACATCAGAAATAGAAGTACATGTTCAGAACAAACGTATAGTACTATCAGTGCTCTATACAAAGCAACATAAGCTGATAATATGTCCTTCTTCTTCGAGGACCAAGTTATAACTGCCGTCCTCCCTCATCGTTTCAGCTCAGACCGAGATCTTTTTCCCGTGAGAAGGACACGAAATATTTTACGTGACAACGCGTCACAGTGAGTCTCAAACGAGGCTGTGACATTTATATTTGACTTACGGTGAGAGCACCCAAAGTTCTCTACCCCCTTAAGTTCAGACAGTCCCGAAATGTACATTATCTTATAGATTATAGATGTTTCTTCTCTGTTAAGTTTTTTTTCCTAGCTGATTCGGGCAACCCCATTCTATACTCAAATTGCACTAGGGAAGAAGGAGCACTTGTACAAATTCGTCCTAGCAAATGGAACAGGAAATGTGACTTTAGTTGTTGTTGTTTTTTTTGTGTATTTGTAAAGTCAAGTTTTCATGTGTGAAAGGGGGTCCCAAACAGAGGATGCCAAATTTAATGTATCACGGGCTAAGCCAGAAAGCTTATTTACGTTGCCAATTCAGTGCTTCTTTTAGTGCTCTTGTCTGCAGGTTATCTCCACAGCACCATTATGGATTATCATTGCCAAACATGCCTAACAAAATGTCTTACGAGCACTTCCAGTATTCCTTCCTAAAGGTAGAGACGACAAGCTCATTTTCTTTACAACATGAAACATTGTTTTATTTGTTCTTCGACCGTGATGTTTGGCAACTGCCTAAAAGGAGGAGACAAAGTCAAGAAGACGATACTAATAATAATAATAAGTCTTGTCTTGGAGTCCGAAGTGGAATCAAGTATTTCATGCTGTGCCTGTGAAGCCCCAGCTGTGACCTACATAATTTGCCACATGCAAGTATAACCTTTGTCCACAGGTGATCGATTCAGATTTTATTTTCGCTGCTTGCTCTGTTCTTGTGGTCTAAAATGTGTATCCCGCGGCCTTTGTGAGAAGGCGATACAGTGTTTTGAAATGTGTAATACGTATCACAGAAAATATATTGGACGTCATTTTAGTCATATTAAAACAACAAAAGACATTTTGGTGATTGTAGTGTGTCTAGGTATGATGTGTAGGCTGAGTATGTGGGCTAATGAATGTGTATATGTGGTGACTGAAATGGTTACTAACTGAATGTGTATTTTAACCAGCTATATGTGTATGTGACTATGTGTGCTGACTGAATGTGTATTTGAACCAACTATATGTGTATGTGACTATGTGTGCTGACTGAATTTGTATGAGTGCTGACTGAATAATTTCACATAAGCCTAATGTGTTCAGAGTGGTTGTTTTTTTTTTTTGTCTGTTTAGTTTTGTTTTTGTTTATCACAGGTAGAAACAAATTTAATGTCATACTCAGGACTTTCGTTTCTTAAAGTCTCAAACGTATGTAAGAAGTCAAAGTCGTCAAACTGTGGAAAATGCTACTTTGTCCCATATCTAAATGGCCTCTCAAGTTCTGTTATTTGGCCTTTGATGATGCCTATTTAAAAAAAAACAGTAATACAATCAGTAAAAAAAAACAGTAGCTCAATCAGAAAAAAAACATATTTTAAACCAAAAGAGCAAAACATACAATAAACTCTTAAAATATTTAATGACATTAATTATGTATACTTCAGTACATAGAAAGCTATACTTTTATATCTTAACCTTGTATGACGATATATGTTTGAGGCTGTATGTGGTGATACATTTGTAGTGCCAGATGATACGATGAGATTGTATTGATCAGACATTGCGATTCTGATGTTATAATTTTGTAAAGATTTCTCCTTCTGAACGATAACTGAACACTCTAACAATATCGTGATGCCGGAGAAACAAATGTTAACTATCGATTGAAAAATGTTAGATCCTTCGACAATAAATACAAAGCTTTTATTTTGATATTAGGAATCACTTTAATAATATACACACTGTACAGTGTACAATGCAATTTAATTAAACGAATCTACTGTCCTCAACTGAATACTGTTACCCTCTGCGTCTTTCTGTATTTGGAAACAACCAATCTCCTTTCTAGCGCGTTGAATTTCTCCATCGCTCTTTTTATGGTCTGGCATTAACTTGCAATGATGCAGAGTTATTCAATCAATGAAAACATTAATAATTTGTCAATCTAAATAAATACAATCTAAAAATAAACTTAATGCAACACCTAGTGTGTGATAATCAGTTCTGCATGAAAGACTGCTACTATTGTACTTTATCAAAAACACAAAGAAATGAATGAAGGGTTTTGTGACACTGTTTATTAACACTGAGCCTTAACTTACAAATATAAAAACATAACCGTATTCTACATAGTAGAGTTCCCCTTTCAGACCTTGTGGTCTATAGGACAGATGATGTAAAAGTCATCTAATTCTGTGGCCTACGGTTAACGAGGGTGTCATGTGGCCAGCACAACCACAACCGCCTTTACTTTTCCCTAACTAATGTCAGGTACCCATTAAAGCTAGGTGGACTCAGAGGCGCCCAAGGATCCCGAAATAAAAATCCCAGTCTTCACCAGGATTCGAACCCGGGACCCCCGATTCAGAAGCTAAGCTTTTTACCGCTCAGCCACCACGCCTCCCTTATTCTACATGCCAGGACTAATTCTTATAAGTGCTCTCCTTACCAAGTGTCATTAGAACATGGAAAAGGTTGTCTGAATCAGCCAGGATAACCACTGATAGCAGAGTTTTAAGTCTCTAATTAACTAGGACGATTTAGATTACATGTGGATATGGGTAGGACGTACTAATCCTTTATTTTGAATGAACGTCGGTAATTTATAAGATAAGATGATAAGATCAAAATAATAAGAAATAAAGAATTGCATGACTGACTGAAGAACAGTGGTTTATTCCTTTAGCTGTCTCGTTCACATTTACGCAGCAGTCGAACACAATAAATATAGTTCGTCCATCGTGGTTCGATGATGACCACTTTGTCATCCAGGGGGGCTGAGGGCTTTGCACTGGACTTTTGTGCCTCAACATTTTTAACCCTAACCCTAGGCTACAGCAAGTAACACAATAAATATAATAATACAAGCGTAGGAGTACAAAGACATGCAATACTCATAGACGACAGGAGTATTCTAATACAGCTGTCTCTGATGAATAAATTGTGTGTCTTGCAAAAATGTTTGTGGAGTTATGTGTCTTGGTCCCGTTCCATTCTCCTGGCTGCCAGTAATGTGAGTGACGTCATTGGTTGTATTCCTTAAGAGAGTTTTTCCTTCCCATCCTCCCCCCCTCCCCCCAAAGTCTGTTGGGGCACCATACATGATCTGTCGACAGTCTCCATTCCTTTCTAATTTTCGCCTTAACTAAAATGTCTTTCAATTGAGTCTTTGATGCTGTCTTCCCGTCGCTTTCTCTGTGAGCTTGCTGTACTTCATTTCCCTGGTAATGTTCCCTGCAGGAAAGCTCTGAGGACCTCGTGATATGGCCACATAGTTTAAATTGTCGTTTTCTTGACTCTTATACAATACAGACTTACTTCAAAAAAGATGATGATTACGTCCTACGCGTCATGCATTCAGTCATGCATGTTAACCAATGACTTACATTCTGCCAAGTCACTGGTTTTACTGGCTAGCTCAGGCAAACCATTCCATGCTCTAATGGCACTAGGGAAGAAAGAGCATTTGTACAGATTTGTCCTAGCATATGGGACGTTGACAGTGTATTTATCTTTGTGTCTTTCTGGGTATTTTATTAAGTTTTGTTTTTGTATTTGAAGATTATGGTTCAGTGTTTTGTATATAATTGCTACTTTACTTTTAAGTCTTCTATCCTTAAGGCTTTATAAATTTAGTTATTTTACTAAAGGTGTTACTCTAGTCAAATGTGAATATTGATTTGTTATGAATCTCACTGCTCTATTTTGTGTCTGTTCCAGTTTCTAAATGTTTTCTTGAGTTGAGGGGTCCCAAACAGAGGATGCATACTCTATTAGGCCTAACCAAGGTTAAATAAAATTTAGTTTTATGTTCTTATTTGATTTATAGAAATGCCTTTTAATAAACCCTAATGCTTTGTTGGATTTTTTTATTGTTTCATCAATATGGGGATTCCGTGACAATTTTTCATTTATTATAACACCTAGGTATTTTGCGTTTTTAGTCTGTGTTACTCTGGTTATCAGGGCATTGTTTTTTTTTTCACTGCACTGCCATCTAAATCCTTGTAATGGTTAGTGGACAGTAGCGCATAACCATTTTAGTATTTAGTATGAGGTAGCAGTGCACAAAGGCTGAACAATGTACGAATTTATTCTAAATAATAAAAACACTTCAGAATGGTGACATCAGTATAAGAGAGATAAGCAAGCAGAGACCAGACAGTAATCAGCTTCCTGGTGAAAGAATTGAGTCTTCAAACCTTTTGTGAACTGTACAGACGGTTATTTTGTAACATCCAAAACTCAACATGACTTTTCTTGTAACATTTATAATGTTGTTGAATTTTAAGGTAAATATGAAAAAAAAAAGTTTTAGCCGTTGTAATTTTTTTTATTTAAATTTAAACGTATAACATAACAGTCTAGCCACCCTTTGTATTCGTTTATAAATATATATATATATATATATATATATATATATATATATATATAGTTATCATATATATATAGTACGATAATAATAGAGGCTTATCTTCGAGTCCGAAGGTTAATGAGGAATGCAGTATTTCCCGTATATATACGATGCTTGGATAGAATGTTATGTTAAAAATATGTAACGTGATTGTCTATTGTGGCCCAATCATAACATGGGTATTGAAATAAGGGGGGAAAAATAATTACGGTGAGAAAGAGTTAATTTTTCTGTCTTTTATTTTCTATTTCATTTGGAGACAATTCACTTCGCCCAGGGCCTCCAATTACCTCAGGTCGGTCCTGCACACAGGCCTTTGACATTTGATTAAAGTAAAACTTAAGTAAATACGGAACACGCGATGTACTAGCGCTCTGGTGTTCACAGAAGACATTTAATGTTTTGATTAATTAAGGCTTGTCTTCGAGTCCGAAGATTAATGTGGAATACAGTATTTCCCGTGGCTGTGCAGCCCCAGCTGTGACCCACATATTTTGCCACATCCAGGGCAAGGAAAACCATTGTCCGCAGGTGGTAAATTTAGATTTTCTTTTCGTCATCTGCGTTTGTGTATCCCGCGGCCTTCGTGAGTGACCTCCAGCTGTCTCGTTCCGACGCCGCATGCAGCCAGGTGCTCTCTTCTATGTCAACCAAGGAAAGTTGACGCCTAAGCTGGTCTTTGAAGCGTTTCCGTGGGGCGCGTTACGTCGACCACCTTTTAGCTAACCAAAAAGGACTGCCTTTGGCATACAGTAATTAGATGATTAATTGAGCTATACTGAAATGGTGACATGTCTGTCTATGTCTGTGGCATTTTACGTCTGGAGAGACGATCTTTTCCCCTTGCAAGCTATTGTGTGACTAAAGAGGCCGATCCATGATACACAACTGCGATCGCAGGTTGGGCATATGTAGTCACCAGTCGCCATTGCATTTTCACCCTTCTTTCTACTTCTGTTGTGTATGGCATCTGCAATCAAAGACCCTCCTTTATGCTCTATCTCCATGTGGATCTATCCAGTGCCACCTCTTCCCAGTTGCTGGTGTCGTTCTTAAAGAGCCTCATGTCCCGTTTGCATACGTCTGTATAACGTAAGAGTGGGCGACCAGCGGCTCGACATGTCCGTATCGGTAATACGAATCAGTAGTACAAATATTTGTGCACGGGCACGTGGCAATTATTTATTGTAGCGTATGGGTTATTGTTTACATTTTTATGGCATTTTACGTTCCCAGGGAAAATAAATTCCCTTTTGCAACTTTTCATATGACTAAAGAGGCCAATCCTTGTTATACAGCTGCGGCCCAAAGACTTTCTACTTTTGGTGTGTATGCCATCTGCAATCCATGTGACTTCCTTTATGCTTGCTCTCCATGTGGATCTAAGGCAAAATAAAGGGCTAAAAGTTGCGAATTAAAGTATTATATTGAAAATCGAGAGAGTGTATATGACGTATTTACTGATTTCCGTTCTTTGCCTTCGCCTATGCGTGTTGAACCGTTGGGGTACCACTCATGATCCGTCAGTCGTCATTCTCCATTCTCTCTGATGTTTTGCCTTCAGTGGAAGTTTTTCATTGACATTCTTTAATGTTTCATTGTTTTATGTGTCTGCATTCTGTTCATTTCCTGTTCCCTGAAATAAAAACTTTTCGAGCTCCCCCCCCCCGCAAAAAAAAAAACAATTTAGACGTTCTAAGATTTGTTTAAAATACCACTTAAAATAGCATAACTGTTTTCTTTTCCAACAGATATTGGCTTCACAAGGGAAGGTTTGTAGCCCACCTGTCACCACGTTAACACCTTACCATGGTCTTTGTCAGAAAGACCTCCAGTGTGTCACCAGGCAATGCATCAACACACGTTGTCTCTGCAGAATTGGCTCTAATTACGACTACTGCACTGCAACGTGTTTTCCAAGTAAGAAATAAATATTTTAACAATTATTTGTCTGTAAAATTTGCATAAGTAGACGGTGTCAGGTGCAGGGGCGTAGCTAGAAATTTTCTATCGCATGGGGGCCCGGGAGCTTGATCTCATTGGGGGTCCATGAATTTTGCATTATTTAGGGGCCCTTATCAAGTGTGGGACGGGGGGGGGGGGATTTTTCAAATTATCTCCCCTAGATCCCCCACCCTAGCTACGCCACTGGTCAGGTGTTTGTTTTTTTACTGTTCTAGGGTATGCCGAGTATGCTGGTTATTAACTTTATGCCGGGGTTGTAATGTAGCCGTGGCTCGTCTGCCTGGGCACCCCCAGTGGTCTAGCAATCAATTTATGAAAAGAGAATCAAAGAACGAATAAAGCAACCAGTAACGTATGTCATGGAGGGGTTTGTTGGCCGCGGGCTCGTCTTAGCGTCTAGGGTATGGTCTTTGCCCGGGCCTACCCTCTCACTGAGCAGTAGGCTATAACTAAACAGAGTGTAACGGCATATAACACCGAATGCCAACTATATAGTATGTAACCGGCAACACAAACAGTAGTCAAATTTAACGATGGTTTAACTTACAATAGTTAACAACAGGGTTAGACTTTTAACAATTTAATGAAATATGATGAAGCATTAATAACAAATAGATATTTAATGAAATATGATGAAGCATTTATAACAAATAAATATTGGTAGCGTTACATAGACATTACAATTAAGCAAGTTATTCAAGTTTTACTGTATTGTTAAGTTAATTAAGTTCTGTCATACATTCTGCAAACAGAAATTTTAAGAGAAAAAAATCTATTTTAATTAGTATGCATTTAAATGAGACATATTTTAAAACCAAAAATTATTATGTAGTTTTTCATATAATCGCGAGAAATGCGACCTAACGGCATAGTTATAAAACACTGAACTAAAGGCAGATTTTTTTTTATTTTTTAAGGAAATTTTCTTTTCATGAGGCTTTGATAATAGATTGACCTTTTATAGAACAATAATATCAATTTGAATATCACTACCATTAGTTAGGCTGGATTCACCCGATATTTTTCCCTCACTTTCACCTATCCCTAGGTCTGCTGGACCGCTGGGACACCACACAAGGTCTGTCAACATTCTTTCTCCATTCTTCTCTGTCATTTGCATTTGTTAGAATTTCATTCTAATATTCTTTCTGAAAATATTGAAGCCTACCTTTTTTACCTGCCTGCGTGGACCACTTCGGGGCCGATTTAGAGTTTGTGTATCCACACAAAGTGTCTTTGTAACCTTGTTTTCTTTTTTTTTTCAGATTGCGGCAGTACTTTAAAAGACCCTAAGGGAATCATTGCAATGCCCGATTATTCCTATAGCTCTTCGCACACTTGTCAGTGGACGATCGTTGGATCAAGCGGATCGTATGTGGTCATTAGGTAAGCAATCGTTAAGAACCGTTCAGTGTAGAAGTCATTCTAAATTCTAAACTATTACCAGTTTTTCATCCTTTATCATCACGTTTGTTGCTCACAGAGCCGGATTTAAGAAAGCTGAGTCATCGAGAAGGATTACTGTAGGTACCCCTAGCCTTTTTCCAATGGTTCATTAAAATGAACTTACTTAATAAAATCTATTAATCACAAACCAAGTGATTAGAGACAGGGTTACTGCAGCGATCGGACCCCATGATGACCTGCTAACTACTGTGAAAAAACGCAAGCCATATTACAAGATCTTCGGGACTCGCAAAGACCTTCTTCCAGAGAACAGTACCAGGAAAAAGAAGAAAGAGGCAGACAGAGAAAGCGGTGGGAAGACAACATATAAGAATGGACGGGCTATCATTGAAAGAAGTTCTAAAATGGGCAAAGGATAGAGAGGAATGGAGAAAGACAGTCTACAAGTCTTGCTTGGTGCCCCAACGGTCCACAGACTAAGGGATAGGTAACAGGTAACAGGTATTTCTATATTGAAACTCAATAACTGACCGGCAAAAAAATGCATGTTTCACAAAGATACATTGTTGGAAAGGGAAGAAAAAAATGACATATAGAACAAGTTAACTGCAAACAACTGATCCCGAATTGTGTAACTGACATTGAAGAGAACTACTTAGTTGCATTGCTATGGATGTTGCGCTTACATATGTGGTGTGTAGTGAGTCACGGTGGATTCTTATTCTTTCTGCACCGAACATATGACATCCAGATCGACATCCAAGCATACCGTCTGTGTAGACACCACAAACATTTTTCCAAGAAGTCTTTTACTTTTTCAAATTTATTCAACTTTTTCAATTATATCATACTAGTCGACCGGCGGCATAGCATACGCCGCTATTTTCCAGGGCAGGCCTTAGGCACTGCAACATATGCGACCACAGTGGGTCCCGAACTTTCTTTGGACCCGTGCTAATTTTTTAGGTATATAAATGATTAAATCAAGTTAATTCCTTTTTCCAGTCTATATTTATTTATGTCTATGCTATTTTATGAATAAAAAAGTGCGGATTTGGACACACTATTTCAATTCACACCATGCTGCGCCATGGGATCTTCCCATTTACTTGTTATAAGTGAATTCATGAATAAAAAATACTACAACATATGCGACCACAGTGGGTCCCGAACTTTCTTTGGACCCGTGCTAATTTTTTAGGTATATAAATGATTAAATTGAACCATTTTATAAAACATAACAGATTTCCCGCGGCCTCTTGATTTACCTGGAGCACCCTGGAAATCTCCTGAAATGTTATTAAATGCTATGCCGCCGGTCGAAAAAGTTTTGGAAATTTCCGGACATTATTAAAATCTTTTTAAATTAAAAAAAAATATGCTATGCTATTTTGTGAATGAAAATAGTGCGGATTTGGATAGGCTATTTCCCATTCACACCATGTTGCGCAATGGGATCTTCCCATTTGCTTGTTATAAGTAAAAATGCGTGAATTCATGAATGAAAAATACTATGGATGGAGATTTAAAAAATGGCTAATTGACCTTAATTTACGCGATATTAAGAATATAGCTGCACTCATGTAACAATGCTTTAGAAAAACAAATTTGAATGTTAATTTGATTAAATGGACTATAATTAGTATGTTCATGTGCTAAAGCATAAAACTATACTTGCGAAGAGAAGTTCTATAATCTTCTTAGAGTTGAATTCGAGTTTTAGATCTAGATCTAGATCTAGGAACAGATTTTAGATGTATAAATTATTAAATTAAACCATTTTATAACATATAACAGATTTCCCGCTGCCTCTTGATTTACCAGGAGCCCCTGCGACGATATCTCCTGAAATGTTATTAAATATAGACCTACGAAAAAGTCCTGGAAATCTCCGGAAATTATTGAAATCTTTTGTAATTCAACAGTAGAGATATATATATACATGTGTTTTCACGAAGTTACTTCCTTTTCCCGGTCTATTGATTTCTTTATGTGTCTATGCTATTTTGTGAATGAAATAGTGCGGTGCGGATTGGGTCCATGCACACCGTGGTGCGTGCGCCACGGGATCTTCCCTATTTACTTGTTGTTGTTGTTGCACGTCTGACCTAATTCTTTTGCGAAATATAATATAGATTTGTGCTCCAGAAAACTTTTCTCTTTGACTATTAAATACATAAATAATTCGAGTTTTAAATATGGTTCTAATTTTTCGCATTATAAAATAAGTAAAGCCAATGCGTTAAAAAAATGATTAATGGAGCTAAAAATAGATTACTTGTTCTTGGTGGTGCATTGTGTTGTTGCACGTCTGACCTAATTCTTTTGAGAAATATAATATAGATACCGTAGATGTCGTTTACATAGGCTTGCGTAGAAACTAATCTTTAAAATAGCCATTATGTATTATTATTATAGCTTTTATATAGCGCTACTTTCATGCTTTTATCATGCTCAGAGCGCTTTTGGTCCAATCTCAACTGTGGACCAGTGGGGGGAGGGGGTATCTAGGAGTTGGTTTCCCGTACTGCCATTTGTATCACTGTTCAATGCATCTATAAATACTTTCAGTTACAGCAATATTTTTAAAATTGATTTCAGTTTTACCAATGTTGATTTTAATCCAGCAAGACCCAGAGATTCCCAGAGTCAAATCAAATACGAGGCTGACGGATTGCAGAGATCGAATTACTTTTCGGACTATTCAAATACTACCACTATTTCTTCAAAGTCATCCACTCTGAAAATTGAGATTGTACAACGCAACGCATATGACTGGTTTTCCGGAGTTTACAGAATCTTTGGTAAATTGGTAATTACTTGGTTATCTTTCTTAGTCCTTTTTCATAGGCCCATGCTCATTTTAGGTGATTGCAGAGAAATTATAGTACTAAGAAAAACAGTTTTTAAAAATTACTTTTTTTTTATAAAGTCAATATCTCCTTTATACAACTTATAACGCGTTTTTTTTAATCACAAACAAATGTTTTTAAAAAAAGGTAAATATTTGATCCTGCTAAATCGATCCCTCTCCATGAGAAAGAATCCTGGCAATGCCAATGTATAGATCTACTATAATTTCAATAATAGATTTTTAGATCTAGACTAAGAAAACAACTAAAAAAGAATCATGGTTGGGTCAGGCAAACAGAAAAAAAACTAAATTTATACAATGTGTTATTGTAACTCTGACTTCTTTTTTAGTTTGAAGTGAAATGATAAGGCTTGTTTTCCGAGTCCAAAGAATATAATTCTACCGCATCGTTCGCTTCATTTTTTGAGGTTTTATATTTAGCTCTTAGCATTAGGATCACTTAACTCTTTATCTCCGTAATTATTTACAACATTCTGGTGGAATCAACGTTGATATCGTCAGTTAGGAGATAAAGAGTTAAATCTAAGTCATTAAAAGTCTGTCATAATTATTCCTTTATTTGCAGATACAAATGCCATCATTACCGAGACGTTTGGTGTCATAGTCAGCCCAGGATTTCCCAATGAATACCCAAGGAGCCCATATAGTTGGTCAATTTTTGGAAAGATAACTATCGTTATTACGTAAAGTATTTTCTCGTATGTTAAATCTAACGTGCATATTTGAATATGGGTGTTTTAACTCTTTCTCTCCGTAATTATTTACCACATTCTGGTGGAATCAACGTTGGTATCGTCGATTCGGAGAGAAAGAGTTAAATCTGTCTAAATACAAACAGGAGACATCGTCTGCCTGGCTGCTTAAGTAAGTGCACTAGACTGATTTCACGATTGTGCGTAGTTTGAATTTTTGCCCCCCCCCCCCCTTTACATGTTTTGGATGTTCCTTCAGAGTTGAAGATAATCTACTTCCTAGTTCAAACCTCCTGCTGGACGACGGGGGATTGGAGTGGGCAAGGTTTGTACCTTGGACCATTGATACGACCGAACGACAGTCTAGCGCGCATAACTCACTCATAAGGCAACCATACATTTTACAAACCAAGTGACCAATAGAGACCGTGTTATGCAGCTTGGTCATGTTCTTAATATTCTTAAAAAAGACATTTCCAGGAACCACATTAACTTTGCGTTTCACACATGGAATGGGTTGCCTGAGCCAGCCAGGAAAACCAGTAACTTGGTAGAATTTAGGTCATCGGTTAATAGGCATGACTGAATGCATGATGCGTAGGACTTAATCATCTTCTTCTTTGAAGTAACGTCTGTATTGTATAAGGTAAGATTTTAGGGGAAGCGACGTCCTGAAAAAAAGGCAAGGATGGAGCTGGTTAATTTATTGGTCAATGTAGCTATGAATACACGTTTAAAACTTTCTTAGCTTAGTTCGTCACTTTAGCACTCGAGTGTAAGTGTCTAAGCAGCAGTGTGGGGTTGTTAACAGCGCATTAAGCTTAAATTTCGTTTGTTAACAGCGCTCTATAAATTAAATCAGTATTATTAATTATTATTATTATTAAATATTAAATAGAATGGCATTATTACCAATGTTTCGAAAATGTAGATACTTTTAATTATTTCATTTTCTAATATGGACCTGTTAAATGTATACGATTGATGTTTTTGTTTATTTGTTTTGTTGAGTTGTTTAGACTTTTATGTATCAATACAAAAAAAAATATATAAAAAAATATTTAAAAAAACAACTACAAAGCTTATGTTAATTTAATAAATTAGGTTGGATCAAATTTGTAATAAATCTAGATTAACAATAATAAATCTATACGATTAGAAATATTTTTTGTACCATTTGATTTTGTGTAGATCGAATTTATGCTTTTAGCGTTCTCACTACGCTATGATCCTATCACTTGTCTGGACCAGTTGGAAAGGGTGAGAAAGAAAGGGGTATGTGGGTGATCGCTTTTTTAAAGTATTCCTTTTAAAATAAAAGGGGGTGAGGGAACGGCCTGAATTCGAACTTGTGGTCTAAAGCCTTCTCAAGCCAACGCGGTAACCACTGTGCTAGTGAAGACTGTAGGGTTATCAATGGTATCTATTTTCATGTTTGAGTTAACTAAGCCTCAGAGGCAGCCAAATGTACAGGGGAATAATTCAGCGTATACCATCACTTCAGTCAAGTACTATTTCTTTCCCTTTTTGAGATACCAAGCACAATAATTTACAATAGAATAATTT
Organism: Biomphalaria straminea; assembly: GCA_021533235.1. Taxonomy (NCBI): domain Eukaryota; kingdom Metazoa; phylum Mollusca; class Gastropoda; family Planorbidae; genus Biomphalaria; species Biomphalaria straminea. Next base: position 23,844 of record JADKLZ010018600.1, on the reverse strand, counting down.
ATCAGCAATAGTTGATTAACTAACTGTTGTTTTTTTTATGAGTCAAGTGTTGTCAGGTAAAAGAAATAATTGTGCAACATTTCGTCTTGATACGAGATTGGGTGTGTGTAAATGTCAATAATGAATCAATCCGAATTTGGCAGACAAAATATAAAGTTTAATGGAGATAAAATAATACTGCAGTCTCTCAGTTACATGAGTTCACAAACATCATACGTCCGCAAAATTATTAGTTACAGAAAAATCAATGAGTAACATCCGCACTACAGCGGGTAACAATAAACTTCACAGTCACTATTTGACTCTGTAAATCCAGAGAAAAACTAAGAAAATACTTAAGTAAGTACTGGACCGAAAGATATAACTTGACTCTCTAAGTTGCTACTAAAATACTTGACTTTACTACAACTGACTTAAAGTGACTACCTGGTTCAACTAATTTAAAGTGACTACCTGGTTCAACTGACTTAAAGTGACTACCTGGTTCAACTGACTTAAAGTGACTACCTGGTTCAACTGACTTAAAGTGACTACCTGGTTCAACTGACTTAAAGTGACTGACTGCACTCAGAGTCAATTTTATTCATATTACTTCCTGTTTTCTACAACAGGAGTTACACGTGTCTTTTCCCTGTCTAAAACATAGGTGAACATATCACAAAAGAGTAACACCTTTAGTAAAATCATTAAATTTAGAAAGCCTTCATGACAGAAGACTCAAAAGTTAAGTAGCAATTATACACAAAACACTGAACCATAATCTTCAAATACAAAAACAAAATTTAATAAAATACTCAGAAAGACACAACGAAAAGGGAGCATTCCTCGTCCCATATGCTACGAAAAATTTGTACAAAAGCTCCTTCTACCCTAGCGCTATTAGAGCATGGAATGGATTGCCTGAACCAGCCAGGAAAACCAGTGACTTGGCAGCATTAAAGTCATTGGTTAATATGCATGACTGAATGCAAGACGCGTAGGACGTAATCATCTTCTTTTTTTAAGTAACGTCTGTATTGTATAAGATAAGATAATATCAGAATAATGTCAAACGTGACTGTGACAGTGTGGGAGATTATAACGCGTACTTTCGGACAGACAAACATCACAAGGTCTGAAACTTTCAATATTTTTGTTTAACTTTATAATGAACTAATAACACTTCCCTAAATAAAAGGATTGATGTATAGCAGTGATGGGCAACCCAAACAAAACCGCGGGCCATTTTAATTTCGAGCACTCGTCTCGCGGGCCACAAGACCGAAAAGTTAAAGATTAAAAGAAATTGTTTTTAAAGTATTTTACCACAACCCCTTCGGATTTAGTACTTTCATATCATATTTGACGATTATATTTTATACGCTTCAGAGGATTTCATTTCTCTGATGGCGTTAGCATCATCAGTTTAGATGCTTTTGAAATAGACTCATTTTCTTGTTTCATTGTTGGTGAACATTCACATCGATCCTCCAATCTCTAGTTGTAGTTAATCTATTTTTTTTTATTCATGATTCAAACCAACGATGCAAATATTTATTTTATAATGCCGATATAAATGTTGTTGTTTTTTTAAACAACCACACTTTCTTTATAAAAAAAGATTTTGGCTTATTATCATGTTCCACACAAAAAAGTAAAGAATCGTTCACTTTTCCAGCTATATTCATAAACGCACAAACGTTAAAGGTCATGCTATCAATCAATCCGAAAATAAAATATGAGAGCTCTTAAGTAGGTCAAGATACATTTTTCAACCTTTTTTTTTTTGGGGGGGGAGTAGATTTCTCTCCGATTTGTGCCAACGTTTCGGCGGGCCGGATGGAACCACATCGCGGGCCGGATGTGGCTCGCGAGCCGTATTTTGGGCATCGCTGGCGTATAGCAATCAACATTTAAAAACTAGGCCTATAAGTTTGTTAAATTTGATTTTATGTATGATTAATTACAAATTATAAATTATTCATTGATTAGCTCGGACTAAGAAATACAGTATTATTATAATAATATAATAATAATAATCTTTATTATCCATAAGGAAAATTGTCTTACAAAGAATCTTGTTTTACTGTTACAGACTTCTGTACAAGAAATTAGAAGAGCCTCATGATAGAATTACAATCTATAATGGATCAGACAGTTCTTATCCTGCTGTCTCTTTGAGCTTAAACTCACCAATCAAGATAAGTAACTCAGTAGGCCTACGTATATCCTTCGCCACTGACGGCTCGGTTGAGTATCAAGGCTTCTATATAACATTTTATATGCAAGGTAAACTCTAAACTCTAAAGGATAGAAATACTCGTTTTAAAATGCAAATACAGGTTAATAAAAATGAATGATTTGTTATTCATATATACTACACTGTTAAAGCTTTCAGTGTAAAAAGAAAAGGAAATCATAGCAAGTCAAATTGTTCATTTAATATAGGACAAGATTCGATCTTCATGTTTTCCTACTTTAACTCTTTCTCTCCGTAATTATTTTCCACGCTCCAATGGAATTATTCATTTCGCTCATTTGTGTTTCACTACCCTGTTATGATTAAAATTCAATAATTTTTTTGCATGTAATCAGGAAAGTTATATTAAGCAAATAATTATAGAAAAATGCATGCTTTTTTATATAACACCAATCAAAATTTATAAAACCAACATTTTATTTTATTGAGGGGTAAAAACGACCTTCGCATCGTCAGTTAGGACAGAAAGAGTTAAAATACAAAAATTGTTTTCAACAAATTGTTCTGTTCTATATGTAGCCAAATGTAGTCATGACTGTTACAGGAGATCTATTTAAGCACGAATGGCGGCTTAGGAAGCAAAAAACTACTATAGATACTACTACCAGCCATTTAATTGACTAAATTGAGTTATTATTGTAATAACTTAAAGAAGGCAACTCAACGAGGACATAAGATGTTTATTTACATGACATCACAGTTACATAAAACAACAACTTCATTTAGCACTGTTTCTCCATCTTGGCTCTCAACGTGGGCGGAAGTCGTTATTCTCACAATGTCAATATCCTGTTCTAGTCCGTTCACTAGAAGTGCGCATTTGTGCACTAGCCTGAATGATGGTGCGCAGTCAGAGTCATTACATTATTATTATGTGATAAACGAACTAATATTCTTTTTCTGGCGCTGCCCTGGTCGAGCTTCTTTAGAGAGATACAAAATTCACTGTAGTCCTTTTATCAGTTTTCAATGTGAAATTTTCTATGATATGGCAGTTTTGCAGTAATACCGCCCTCTGACAGGCAACGAGAATGTTCTAGAAATGTTATGGGCCTGTGAGGTCAGTTGTTATTATCCCTTCGGTTGATATAACAATGGGGTGTATAGTTATAAATGCTTAATCTCCAAGCCTAGGTTCTATATTCACTTATTTTCCAACTCAGTTTTTCTTAAATTATGAGTGGTACGACAATTATTATTATTATTATTAATTACTATTATTATTAAGATAGATTTATTGATTGATAAAATTATCCGCCTAAAATATTACATAATTCTGTTGTCTGTCTCAAAATCTATAGAACTGAACTACGGGAAAGAATGCTCGCTAAATATCAGCAGAATGTGTAAGGGTCCTGACATGGTGTGCAGATATGACAAAATTGGTGACACAAGATGTCTGTGTCCTGTCGGCAAATATCACCACGAAAGTCAATGTCTCACAGGTAAACGAAATATCACACTACACTATCACACTGAGAGGCGCAGTGGCTGAGCGGTAAAGCACTTGGCTTCTGAACCGGTGGTCCCGGGTTCGAATCCTGGTGAAGACGGGGATTTCTATTTCGGGATCCTCGGGTGCCTCTGAGTCCACCCAGCTCTAATGGGTACCTGACATTAGTTGGGGAAAAGTAAAGGCGGTCGTACGTTGTGCTGGCCACATGACACCCTCGTTAACCGTGGACCACAGAATCAGATGACCTTTACATTATCTGCCCTATAGACCACAAGGGCTGAAAGGGGGACTTAACTTTACTATTACACTACACCCTTGTTTTCCAACCTATTCTTTATAACGTCACCACTTCTGACAAAGAAAGACACGTCAGCTTGACCTTTCCTGTGTAAGAGGTTTTGAGGAGCGCTGTAAACTCCCATGATATGAAACAATGTCATGCATTTTGAATGAGTCGCAGAAATGTCCTACAGTCTAAAGCACACATGGTAGTGAAGAGAGTACAAGACAAATATGGAAGAGATTCCTCATTTTTTTTGTCATTCTTCTCTTTCTCTCTGTATCATTTCAATATTTTATTATGCAATAATCTAAAAATAATCTAATTTCTGCTACTGAACTTATGCAATCTGGCTGGTCATTTGTGAAAATGAGAAACGGTAGTGGTCCTAAAACTATTCCTTTAGGTACAAATGAGTTCACTGTTATCGGTGTTGATTTGGAGTCATTTATTATTATAGTTTGTTCTCTCCCTATCAGAACATCTTTGATCCATTGATTTAATAAACTAGCTAAGTCAAAATATTTTAATTTTTAAGCAGAATATGTTGGTGGACTTTGTCAAATGCTTAGGAAACTCTAATAAAATCTTTTTTCTCTTCACAACTATTATCTAAGCATTTGTTTAAAATCATACATTATTTTTATTAGATCAGTTTTACAAAGATTTATTCTAATCTATTATCGTAACAGCTTTGTTATTCGACATTCAAATTCTAACCACTGAGGCGAAACTGGTTCTGTTGAATGGCGGCTACTTCACCAGACACAACATTACCTGGTCATCGCTGGATGACCCTCTTGACCATCATGATTTCTACACTGATGCTGTCACGAATTTTCTATTGACCAACTTGACCCCTGGCCATGAATACGTCCTTGGAGTGATCTCAACGTTAAAAACAGACAATTACGTGGACGAGTTTTCAGTATGGACTAATTCAACATTTTTCATAAGTAAGTATATGTGTGTGTTAGATTTTAAGGGTGTGTTTGTGTAGGTAAACTTTTGAAGTTCCTAGTTCAACCAGGGGCGGACTGGGTGCCAAACTAGGCCCTGGGATTACCAAACAATCCGGCAAACATATTGCCTTATAATGTAGCCTACATTATTTGCTACATGCCCTTATAATAATTAAAGTTTTGATAATGCATAGAAAACTAAACGCTAGCAAGAACGCCCATACAGCCAGTCCGCCTCTGATCCTAACCCGTGTCCCATATGTAGTTAAATGGTTTATAATGTGGCCAGAAGAATGAAGCCATAGAGATAATAAGGGAGCATAAGATAATTTTTATTGATCAAATGGAAATTCAGTTTGACTACAATTGACAACCTCAGTGTAAATACTGTACACAAACAATATAGTTGAAAAAATTCGAGCAACATTCACACACGGAAAACATACTCATTTATAACCAGCGCTTTATAAATTAGACTTCTATTTACTTCTCGATGACGATAGATGATCTTGTAACACTCTGAAAAAATGGGATGAAGAAGTTTTTAGCTCTTTCTATTTTAGTCCTAATGGAAAGGACCTAGCGATGCGCATTGACAAGACTTCATGCAAATAAATGCATAAATGCAGAAAAAAAAATTATGACCAATAGCCAACAGGGCTTTATAAGGGGCATCAGTATTGGAGGTGGAAAGCTAACTAGCTAACACCTATTGTCTCGGATGAGGGAACAAAACCCGAACTACTGGCCCGAATAGCATAGTCCACAGAAGCCCTTTTAAAACTTAAAATAATTTGTAAAGACAATGGCTTAGCCCTTGGCCCTAAAATCAGACTGATGCGCTCCCTGGTCATGGCCACAGTTCTATATGCTTGTGAGTCTTGGACGCTGACTGCAGAGCTAGAGAGGAGGATCCTAGCAATGGAAATGAGATGCTACAGAAGGATCTTAGGTATCACATTCAAAATCCGCATCATAAACCAAGAGATTAGAGACAGGGTTACTGCAGCGATCATGATGACCTGCTAACTATAGTGAAAAAACGAAAGCTTAAAATCTATGGCCATATTACAAGATCTTCGGGACTCGCAAAGACCTTCCTTCAGGAAAAAGAAGAAGAGGCAGACAGAGAAAGCGATGGGAGGACAACATAAAAGAATGGACGGGCCAGCCATTGAAAGAGGTTCTAACCAAGGCAAAAGATGAGGAATGGAGAAAGACGTTCGACGAGTCTTGCTTGGTGCCCCAACGGTCCAACAGACTAAGGGATAGGTAAGGGTAAAGGTAAGATGAGACTTAAGAGATGAACCCAGAAGAATGTAGCCAAAGAGATGATGACATATAGATGGTACTTAGGAGATGGAGCCATCAGAATCTATTTAGTCTACACAACCAAACCATCCGCCCTCTTTTACTCATGGTAACATGAGAAACATGCACACACACCCACACACACTCCATAACACTACGCAATTGAAACTTTAATAAGCCTAGCTGTATTAATATAGAACATTATTGTCTACTTTACAGTGCCTGCTGAACCTGGTGAAGTTATAGAAGAAGAAAGTAACTTAAATATACCTCCATATGTTTTGAGGTTTAAATCCTCACCAGGGATTGTACATCATTACATTGTGACGCTGGTATCAGACACTCAAGTGTTGACTTATCAAGTAAATACAACAGAACTCGTGACGTCAGACCTGACAGCTGATACTCTCTATAACTACACGATCACTGCCTTCAACAGACTTGGGAATGAGAGTACAACCTTTAGCGGCAATGTCACAACTGGTCCAGGTATAAATATTTAACAGACATACTTTTTACATTTGTGATTCAATATTTTTGTCAAACAATACATTGGGGCGCTGATCTACATGATTACCGTTTAATTATCAATTATTACACAGTGAAACATTTTTAAACAACAATTTTTTTTTAAAGTACCCATTTTAGACCTTACGATCTAAGGTCATGTTTCTATTACCATTCCAAAAATAATTACATAATAATAATATAAACCATTTTTACAACATAATTAAAGAAACAAAAAATCTATATATATAATCCTCAAAGAATTAGGTCAGACAACAACAACAACAACAACGAGTAATCTATTTTTAGCTCCATTAATCATTTTTTTAACGCATTGGCTTTACTTATTTTATAATGCGAAAAATTAGAACCATATTTAAAACTCGAATTATTTATGTATTTAATAGTCAAAGAGAAAGTTTTCTGGAGCGCAAATACTCTATAATTCTTTAGAAAAAAAAAATCCATTGACTTGCAAAAGACCTTTAATACGAGTATTTGTGAACAATTGTGGTGGAAAAAAAAAGCATTATAAAGGTTAGAGAGACAAAATGACTATTTTTTAAAATGTTAAAAATGTGTTTGATTTCTTTTAAAGCAATAGCTTAACAGACAAATAATTATAGGGATGTTAAATCGACAGGATGGCGCGGGGAATATGTTGTAAGTAATAAAATGGCTTAATTTAATATTTTTTACACTTTAAATTAGAGCGGGTCCTATAAAATTGCGGGTCCTATGAAATGCGGGCCCCACTGCGGTCGCCGGCCCTGGTAAATAGCGGCGCATGCTATGCCGCCGGTCAACTAGTAAATAATTAAAGTACACTTTCAAACATAAGCAGATTAAGTACTGTAAATCATCTGTTTCTATGGCCAACGGTTTACTCGGGGGTGTAGTTAGGAATTTTCCATCATTTGGGGGCCGGGCAGGCTTAACTCTTTCTATCGTGATCGACGATGCCAACGTTAATTTGACTCCCATTAAACTAAATTGATTTTCGATTTATAAACTTTAATCTGTGCTGTGTAAAAAAAAAAATGCATTCTCCTATAATTCAATACAAAATACATTTTCTGATATAAAAAAAATCACGAAAATATAGTTAAAAACAAATAAGCAAAACGAATAATATCGGAACTAGTAAAACAATTACGGAGAGAAAGAGTTAATATCTCTGGGGGCCCCTGCAATTAGCGTAATATTAATGTTTAATGTAAAAAAAACACTAATTTGGGAGCCCCCTCAAGTGGGGGCCCGGGGGGATTTTCAAATTCTCCCCCCCTCTTCCCCCCACCCTAGGTGCGCCACTGGGTTTACTAAGACGTCGTGTGGCCAGTTCAATTACCAAATGCCTTTAATTTCTCCAACTAATGGATGGTACACATTAGAGTTATATGGAATACTGAAATTCAAAATCATAGTCCTAAATGAGGATTCCGGCACATTACCACCATTCGTCACCCCTCAAAAATATATATTTAATCAATAAACCTTGTATCAAGTAAGTAAATTTTAAAAATAATCACTTATGTCTTATTCATTGAAATAAATAAATATAGACTGGCCAATAAGAGAGTTTTATGAAATGAAAATTTGTGAATTGCAATTGTGTGTACTTTATTTTAAGTATATAAATTTTGTTTAATCTCCAAGACTGAAGATCATGCAATTTTTAAATTGTTAATAATTTGGAAATCCGAATTCAATAGATATACATGTTTTCAAGTTACACGAAGTTACTTCCTTTTTCCGGTCTATATTTATTTATATCTATGGTCTTATTGTATCAATGTTGTATATTCAAATATTCTTTTTTTTTTTTTTTGTGAAATTAACACAATTTTTTTTTAATGTCATTAAATAATTGCTTTTAAATTTGGAAATTTCTGTCGTGAGAAAATAGAAACACAATTTGCATTTATTTGCCATTGTTATATACCTACACTAGTGGATAACTGTTTGACATTTAACTCAGTCTACCTCTCTTTACATTGAGCTTGGAGACCACTATTTGATATCAAATTCAGTGGATCATATTTGAAGTCGCCTATATAGTAAGAGATTCGCCTATAAGTATCTAAATCACCACCCATCACCATCACCAATTAACCTTTTTACCGTTAGCTGTTTGGGCACTACACACGATCTGTTTACCTTCTCCATTCCTCTCTTGTCTTTTTTCACTGGATAAAATCTCTTTCAGTGACAGGCCCATCCATTTGTTTACGTTGTCTTACCGTCGCTCTCTCTGTCTGACTCTTGTTCTCTTTTTTCCTGGTACTGTTCCCTGAAGGAAGGTGTTTGCGAGCCCTAAGGACCTTGAGATATGGTCATAAAGTTTTAGTTTACTGGTATCTAAATCACTGCTATTTAAATCCCTTTTTTGAAAACATACCATTTTTATATGGCTACAATAAATTAAAAAATACTTTTCAAATTTGGTATTCTTTTGACCCTCCCTCCAGATCTCTGTGGAAAGAGCTTGCCGCTTAATCCACCTAATGGGTCGGGATGATATAAATCCTAAGTAAATTAAATATAATAAAGCATATAATATGGCACTCGAGACTAACATATTCATTCTAGTCTTATATTTTCAATACAATTATAAAGTTCTATATTTAATTGTTGGTGAGACTCATTGGTTTGTGGCACCAAACTGTTTTAAAAAAATTTTAAACTTGAAACAACATGACTGACTTCTTTGAGAACAAAACTAATTACAACTTTGATTACAATATAGATAAAATCAACTTGATATGAAATGAAATAAAAAGAAGTAGAATTTAGTAATAATATAAAATGGTACTCTGAACAAAATCTAACTCACTACAAAAACACTTCTTTTCACTCTGCCAATCTGGACTCGTTTCTCCCACCTAACACAGCTGACGACAAATTGCCGCTATCTTGCATCATTCACAACCAATCGTTGACCTCTTCCCACCGTCACCATAGAAACACACACACACACTGTATGACAATGTTTTTGTTTTTCCAACCCACACAAATTGTGCATAATTTGTGTGCATAAGTCGTGTGCATTTTTAGTGACGTTATTGTTACTTATTTTGTTTATTATCTATTACAGCTCAAAATATCAAAACGTCATTCGTTGTTATTATGTTAATCTCTGCTGGAGTTCTTGGTGTCATCTGTATTGTTATTACTGCCGTCATTTTTACAAGATGTAGACGTCGTCGGAGAGAAGCTAAGACGTATGTACATCTAACGTCTGATTTTTATAAGATAACATAAGATATTTATGTAAATTGTTCATTCTTTTCATAAGGCAGATCAAGATAATGTAATTAGACGTCAGACCAACCGAGACCAATCGTCATTGTAGGCCTGAACATTGACCTGCAACGTCACAACCTGTGGGCATCGGAGACCAATAGACTTGTATTGGCGTCCTTGCCCAAATGTTGGGACATCGCAAGTCAGTGTTGAGGTCTACTATAACGATTGGTCTCGGCCCAACACTCTAGGATGGAATCATTCGGAATTGTTAAATGTTTGTTTGTTAAATGTTTTACATGTTTCGGAAATTCCTTCAGAGTGGAAGATAGTTATTTCCTAGTCCAAACCTCCCGCAGGACGACGGGGGATGGGAGCGGGCAGGGTTTGAACCCGGGACCATCGATAAATCGAAACGACAGTCCAGCGTGCAAACCGCTAGACCAGGCAGCCATCCAGAGAACTGTTTCGGCACACCCCATTAATCACACAACTGATGAACTGAACTACCTTTTTAATCAGTACCATTCTAGCGAAAACAAAAACATACAAAATATTAGTCAGAAGATGAGAAATAGTGTATTTTTTTATCTGAACAGTTAACAGTGGCGTAGCTAGGGTGAGGGAAGAGGAAGGGGGGATTTTGAAATCCCACAGGGCCTCCACCTGGGTTAAAATGAATGTTATTTACACTAAATTATGAAATAATAAGCAAAATTCAGGCTCCTTAAAGAGGTCAAGTCCCCCCCCGGGTCCTCAAATTAGGAAAAAGACCTAGCTACGCCCCTAATAGTTAAAATTTATTGTTAAAATGGTACAATTTTATAATTCATTTTTCTTCTATTACTAAAAGTAAAGTAAAGTTCCCCTTTCAGACCATATGGTCTATAGGGAAGATGATGTAAAGGTCATATGATTCTGTGGCCTACGGTTAACGAGGGTGTCATGTGGCCAGCACAACGACCAACCGCCTTTACTTTTCCCCAACTAATGTCAGGTACCCATTAGAGCTGAGTGGACTCAGAGGCGCCCAAGGATCCCGAAATAAAAATCCCAGCCTTCACCAGGATTCGAACCCGGGACCCCCGGTTCAGAAGCCAAGCGCTTTACCGCTCAGCCACCGCGCCTCCTTTCTATTACTAATATCATTTATTAATCGCTATATCGCTCAAAATTACGCGTTATGAATGTTCATTTTACACTATTTTACAGACATATTTACATTAGCAAACTTTGTGAAATTTCGGAACAGACTATAGCTTTTATATTTTTACATTATGTATTTGTATGTATAACATATATCTAAGCATCTATCTGTGCAGTGAACTCACCTTGGAGTCTATGCCAGTACAATATAAGATTGATGCTACTAGAACTTACAGTGGATTACCAACCAAAAGCAATAATCCTGTCAATACAAAAGGTATAGATCTTCTTAATTAGAAGTCATCAATAATTTTTGTAGATTTGCATGGGGGGTGAGGAAGACATACATCGGGACCTCATAGGTTTAACAGACGTCCAGCATAAAGAGGCCACGTCCTCCTTTTTAAGGTCATGTCCTCCGTCCGGCGGTGTGAAAATTTTCGGCTTTTCACATCAATCGGATATGTTAAGTACAATCTGTTTTATCCCCATTCCTACATAACGTCTGGATTAATTGTACAAACTCACTCATACACAGCACTGTCACAGCAAGCAAGACACTTTTTATTTTGGCAACCTCCTTCTTGGACAAGTTGTTCATTTTTTTTCTAAAAAAGTTCAAATGAAACAAATTTATCAACATACACCAAGTTTTTTTTTCATTCCGGGGCTTAATAAAAAATTTGAAAAAGGGCTTTTGCTTTTCAGAGTGAAGTGGGCAAAAGAGGGAGATACATCCTCCAGTGAGAGGCACTTTTCTCACAATCTGCAAAAAAAAATGTAATGCATTGAGTTTTATATGGTTTTGTTAATGATGTAAAACTAAAAAAAAAAGATGTTACGTTACGAATTACTTCACAGAATATAGTCAGGATATACAGCCTTAGTTTTATTTCATAAAATACTGTGTAATCTTAGATATAGTTTTAAAAGTTTATTTTGTCTCTTCGTATGTGTGTTCACCTTAGTAAGGTTGTCCTACTTTTGCTGTATACAAATTCTTTGTAATTAAATGTATTTCAGTAAAACATTCAACTATTCTTGTAATACACTAAAAAAATCTTCCTTAACTTCTCCAAGCATATTTCGCCCCCTTTTTTTTTTACATAATACTCCTACGCATATTTTAAAGTTATAATTCTTTGGATTTATTAAAAACTCTTCTAGCGTTTCTTAAACTGCTGTGTAATGACTGAGTGTAATAGTTCTTACTTGATTTGTTGCGTAAGTCTACTAATGAGTACTACAACTATAAAAGCACAACAAATATAGAGATTCAGAACTTGACACTTGAATAGCAGACTATACATTTATTCGATATAAAATATAAACACACTGCAAAGTCCAGCCATCTAGGAATACAAGAAATACGTCCCATAAATCAGTAATAAAACCCAATAAAATTCATCAAGTACATAACTAGTAATGCTTTCTACTCACTAGGCATGATACGTCTATACAACTCTATGCCCATGGTGACTACTGACTTTTGACCATGTGGTCAGCTCTCAGAACGAGACTTTTTAACCCATAATTCCAAACTAGACTTCCCTTTCTATGTGAAAACTACTGAGATAGTTGTACTCCGTATTCCCGACTAGATTATGTCAAGCTATTTTGTGAAACATATCAGTTGTCTTCATCCATTTCTAAGAAATGGTAAGACAAGTACTGCCAGTCTACTAATAATGCCTCAGTTTGAGAAATGTTGTTTTTATTGGTATTTCCTTTTTTTTTTCCAAGAAAGTCTCCATGGTTATGAAGGACTACAATTTAGACAAGAAAATCAAGAGGATAAGAATGAACTGTGTGATGAGCTTTACATGAATGTCGCAGCCGTTAACGAGGCTACAGAAGACGATGTATTCTATGAAGATTTACTTTAAATGACTTGTATTATGACTTTTATTGACTGATGTAGTGTTGCTGTGCATATAAAAACCAGTTTTTGGATGAATAAAAAGTACCTAACCATTTCGTGTTCTTGATTCTTTATCTGTTTAGATATATTTTATTCCTAGTGATGTAATGGAATATGAAGGTTTCTATTCAAACATATATGTGAAGATATATTTAAGATATATGTAAAGACTAGACATATTTTACCCGCGGCCCGCGGGTCCTTTTCGCGCATCACTGTCGATATAGTCTTTGAGAGTGTTTTGGAAACTATTAAACGAAATAATAATGTTATAAGTAGAGCGAACGTGTTAATGTAAACATTGTATGAATGAAGATATCGAAATAGCTATTCGACTTAAATCCATTTTTTCAAATAAAAACATGTGCTTGCAGGCCTACATATAGATCTATTTGATTAAAATTTGAAATGAATAGACTTAATTTTGTATGTTCATGTGTTAAAGTAGGCCTATAAAGTAGATCTTGAGTTAGACATAGATCTAGATCTAGACTAATTTAGAGGCTAGAGCTCACTTAGTCTGCGCATGCGTGACTTTTTTTTTATTAGATGTACCGCATTCATGAATGATACTATTTGAAAATGTCTTAACACCATTTCGCAGGTTTAGCGAACGAATGTATGAAATATGCTTTAGAAAAACAAATTTTAATGTTAATTTGATAAAAATATGGAATGAATAGACTATAATTAGTATGTTTATATGTTATCGCATTAAACTATCTTTGCGAAGAGGAGATATATCATCGTAGAGTTGAATTAGAGTTTTAGACCTAGCATGGAAAGATTTGTAACATTACAATACTGTCTAGAAGGAAATTGTTCGTATGGAAATCTGAATGCGCAGTTATAAGGAACGAAATTATGTAAAAAATGCTTAGAAACACAAATTAGAAAAAAAAATTATTAAATAATGAAATCAAAGGACTTTCTTTTGTATTTTCAAGCATCAAAGTAAAAAACTATAAATGCAAAGTGTAGTTCTTAAAATTAGATCTAGATCTAAATCCTTTCGATCTTTTTTTATGTCAGCATTGTAAACAAAGCCTAGATCTATAAAATTCCATAGCTGTAATAGAGCTGGTCAACTTTGTTTTTTTTTTAGGGTCTTAAGTTTGTTTTAGGGCTACAATACATACACTACGGTCCAGGTTAGTACCCAAGGAATATTTCTGCCAAGTTTTATCAAGATTGGTCAAGCGGTTTTGTTTTCCATTCGCCTCATACATACATACATACCCACATACATTCGCCTTACATATCCTTTTATATATTAGATATGTGTAAAGATATATGTAAAGAACGACGTAGGCCGAGATCTACTCGCGATGTCGACACTGCCAACTGGACGTAGATACGACAGAACATTTGCTAAACGAGTGCGCGGGACCGACACTAAAACAATGGCTCTTTGAGTAAAACTTCTGATCTGCATAGGGTCGTCGCTGCAGATAACATCCACCGAGCTATTGGAGCTGTCGTTTTCATGTAGTGGGCGCCCTTACATTGCGGGGTGAGGGGCAACGAAACGGTAGACGCCCTCGCAAGGGAGGGAGCAATGGAAGCCACACACTTCGAAGCACCAAGAACGTTTTTTACAAGCTACGGAAGAAATCCGAACACTCATTCATGAGAAGTGGTTAAAGTCCTGGGAGGAATCCGATAGAGCACGTGGTGTCTGGCAGCACATGCGTCACCCAGATGCATGGAGGCGGGTAAAGAGGTCAGAGCAAGCAATGTTTTAAAAATTATTGCGCAGTGTAGGACGGAACATATATTGTCCTGTTGGGGCGTACTTTGCCCGGTTCCGTCCGAACTATGACTCCTGATGCTGTCATTGTGGAGAGAGCGTCGAAACAGTGTCGCATATTTTGTACGAGTTTTTCCCAACTCCGAGAGTTAAGGGGGGACGTGTCTCGGCACTCACTCGACTTGTATGGTAGCCACGAAGCACTAAGCCGGACGGTCCAGTTTCTTTCCACAGCATTACGGGAGGATTAAGTCCTTCCTGCTCTGTTTTTTTCATAAGGAGTTCATCTCATGTATCTTGATTCGTTAGTTTCTTCACTAACGTCTCTCTTTTCAAGCAATAATAATGCTCAATTCAACCTGTTTTGTCTTCATTCTAAAACGATTCAAGAATTTCTAATATACAAAAGAATATCAGAACTGCCAGATACGCGTTCATCGCCGGCTTGTCCATCGCGACGAGAAGCGATTCAGTAGTCACGTTATTGACAGTTGTGGCAGCGTGTGCGTTTTTTTATATGATCGACCGTTGGGATGCTTGGGCCGCATGGATAAACGTACCAAGTAAAAAAGTAAAGTGTCCCCTTCAGACCTTGCGCTCTATAGGGCAGATGACGTTAATTTCATCTGTTTGGCCAATGGTTAACGAGCAGGGTGTTATGTGGCCAGCACAACGACCAACCGCCTTTACTTTCCCCAACTAAAGTCAGGTACTCATTAAGAGTTGGGTGGACTCAGAGGCGCCCTAAAAATCCCGAAATTCAAAATCCCAGTCTTCACCGGGATTCGAACCCAGAACCTCAGGTTCGGAAGCCAAGTGCTTAACCATTTGACCACCGCGCCCCCTAAACGTACCAACGTGTACAGTCAATAGTTTGTTCACATGTTTTTTTGTATTTCATCAAACAAGTACTTACAGTGAACTTAATATCGCATAAGTAGGGTGGAGGAAGCAAGGGTGCGGCAGTTCTTTTCTTTAATATTCTCTGTAATAAAAACGTTGAAGCTACGACTACGACTTGCACCCAACTGCTAAAAATCCTGCGGGTGTTCATGGAATAGTTTATACAGCTATAGAAGCACTTCATAAAAACGTATTAAGTCAGTGAAAACACTTAACATGTCAAACAGATTGTCCCACTCAATTTGTTATCTCTAATTAGTCATCAAGGATATTAGAAGTGGGAGTCCATGGCAGAGCAAGCTAGCTGACGAAGTTTTTAAAATACTTTAATAATATTCATAGAATGAGGAGAACGATAAGTTACGTTCAGTGGCGTCAACAAGCAGGTGCGGAGGGGGGTGCGGGCCGCACGGGGTGACACCATTCAGGGGGAAAAATTAATTTTTTTTCAATATTCAAGTTTTAAAAAATTACTGCCTCAAACTTCTCTCTTAATTTAATATCAACATGTTCCAACCCTCCTTGATTTAAATATTTCTTTCCGTATTTATTTACCATATTCTGGTAAAATCGACGTTGGTATCGTCAGTTAGGAGAGAGAGAGTTAATTCTGTTTGACTTTAATATGTGTTTTAGACGCCAGGACAAAGAGTATGAAACCCAGAAATATAGAAAAACCCTTGATGCTTGACAACTCTGATTGAATTTGAGACACTCCCCCAAACATCTGACCAGTTGAGTGGTGAACTTATTTTATTATTTTTTTTTGTAAAATGTTGAGAAACACAAAGATGTAAGCCTCTCGCCGGCCATGCGATGGGCTGCAAGCTTTCTCCGCAGAAATCAGTCTAAGGCGACTTTCACAGACACTTCTCAGCAGGTATCCACTAAATTCAGGACTTCTACAAGGGTGTGAGGAAGATGACTACGTCCTACGATGTCATGTGTCAATCTAGTCATACATGTTAGTCAGTGACTTAAACTCTGTTAAGTTGTTAGTCTTCCTGGCTGATTCAGGTAGTCACATCCCTTCTCTAATAGCACTAGAGGAAAAGTAGTACTTGTGCGATTGTTTGTCCTAGCATATAAAAAAAAAGAAACATGTCATCTTAGTATCTTTCTGAATATTTTATTAGGTTGTGTTATGTACTTGTAAGTTGAACGATGGGGCATAACACATGATCTGTAGACCGACTTATCCGTGCTTTAGTGTATTTCGCCTTGACTACAAAATAAAAAAATATATTTGAATTTCGATGGGTCAGAAAATTTAAAAAGTTTTTTTTTTTTTTTATAATATTTTTCTTCATTTTTACGGCTGGCAAAAAATCCCGTGATTAAGAGGTGTCTGCTTGTAAAGTGCATGGAGAAAGATGGTCGATAGGTCATTTGTTATGCTCCATCGTCTAGCTTACAATACAGCTCTGAATTTAAAACAGTGCATCTACCAACAGCCTTACCCTCAACAGACTCAAAAAATATACTCTTTTTATACTAAAATATCTATAATATTCGATAAAGGAAAGGGGATTAAATATTCAAGAGCTCTATTTCTTTATTCTAAAATATAACATGCTCTTAGATACAGTCTACCATAAGTGGAACTTTATTAAACCTTTCGAAAAATTGTAGAGGCCTCCACAAAAATCATGCCCCAGGGTCTCGACATATTTAAATCCGGCCTGCACGTACTTAAGAAACATCATAGCTCTGTACCACAATTTAATGCTGGTGTAACACTTCAGAAAGTTGACGTGGGTATTTGGGAAATCAACAGGCTGCAACCAGACGGTAAACAGCTTCCTGGTAACAAAATTAAGTGAGTCTCAACAACATTGGTGAGCTACACTGTCATAGATACATACACTGGTTAACTTCTACAATAAAGGACTCAAAATGACTTTTCTTTTATCATTTATAATGTTGTTGATTGTCAAGGTAAATATGAAAGAACTATTTTTTTTTATTTTGTGTTTTTTTTAATTATTTTGGCTTCAATTTAATGTCATAAGTTTAAATTTAAGTATCTAATTGTGTATTCTGCCTATGTGTGTATTCTACCTATCTTAATGTGTATTTTGCCTATCTTAATGTGTATTTTGACTATCTTAATGTGTATTTTGACTATCTAAATCCAATCGGCGTGTATTTCAAGAAAATTTCCCTGTTAAGACCTAGCGATCTATAGGGCATATGATGTAAAGGTCATCTGTTTCTATGACCGACGGTTAACGAGGATGTCATCTGACCAGCACAACGACTAACCGCTTTAACTTTCCCCATCTAATGTCAGGTAACCAGCAAAACTGAGTGAACTCAGGGTCGTCTAAAAATCCCGAAATTCAAAAGTCCAATATACACCTAAATTCAAACCTCCGACACCTCTGTTGGAAAGTGAAGCTTTTTACCACTCATCCACCACACTTCCATCTCTATGTATTTATTGTATTCTCTTCTTTTTATGTTGTACCTCACAGCCTTAAAAAAAAAACTTTTTAGAACTGAATGTCACAAAACTAAAGAACTCCTAATAGATTCCAGTAGGACAAAACAAGTGTCATGAACTGCAGAAAAAAAACAAGAAAGTGATACAGCCAGTGAGGTCAAACAAATATCATAGTGTCTTGTTGACAACAAGCGTTCGTGGCAAGACCACCTTTAAACATTATAGCTTAAAACTATAAAAGAAAATCTTATATAATTTTTACTGTGCGACCATGAAAAATCTGTTAACATGAAATAACTTGTTGGCAAGGTAACGTTCCCTCTAACCTGTTGCGCCGCTTTGAAAAAGAGCATCGAAAACTACACGCACAACACTGCCATATTTCAACGAAATGTTTGAACTATAATGTCTTACCAAAATCAGAAAAATCTCAAAAGATGCCACCGCGCCATCATAACTATGTCACGTCGTCGCGAAGTGAATGGTACAAAAAATCTTTCGTTCTTTGCTCGGTCAGACCGAGACCAACGGTGTAGAAGGCCTCAACGCTGGCCTACAACGTCACAACCTGTGGGGAGTAGAGAACAGTAGCTGGTCGCCACGTCGTACAGACCTGTATATATATATATATATATATATATATATATATATTACTTAAATTTCAAATCTTATGGACACAAATAACTAATGTTCTTTCTATAACATAAATGCTTGAACACCAGCACACATACAAAACATAGATATGTTACATTCTTTTTAAAGACATAATAAAATGAACATAAACAATGTGGCTAAACCTTTAGCACCAAAATATCCCGCGTTAAAACGGCGCGCCAAAACGACCTCTAATATCTACTAACAACACAAGTATTTTTATCTCCAACAGATATTGGTTGCACAACGTAAGGTTTGTACACCACCAGTGACTTCGTTAACTCCTTACTCTGGCTCGTGTCAGACAAACGTCCAGTGTGTCACCAAGCAATGCATCAACAAACGCTGTCACTGCAGCGGTAACTTCCACTTTGACCACTGTACTGCTAAGTGCTTGCCAAGTAAGAAATTCACTTTTTAAAATAAACTAGCTATATCCTTTAGCAGATATTCAGTAACCCCAGCGTCTACAGTCTGCCTCTTTGTTCACATTTACTTTACATGTGACATTTAGAGCGCATCGTATTATATCGGCAATAGGATAATCCATACAATGCGTTAATTTGCATAGACTGTCAACATGGTGAACTATAAAGCTAGATAGAAACATGTAAGAAATAACTTTACATTTCTATCTCTCTTTCATTCTTGAATCTAAAAGCGTCACATTACATAAAACTAAAACTCAAGTTTCTGTTTACACATCGTATCATTCAAATTTGTTTGACATTTGGTACCACAACTTACTTAGTTACTTATTTAGGTACTCCCGCGCCGTTCGGCGCTTTGGGCGGCAAGCTGTCTCCATAATGATCTGTCATTGGTAATGTCTGAAGCCTCCTCCCATCTGGTGTCCACTGTTCTGATGTCCTCCATGAAGGTATGACGCCAAGTTATACGAGGACGTCCCTGTTTGCGTTTTCCTCGTATTGGCCTCCATGTCATCGCAATTCTAGGTATGCGTAGTTCATTTTGTCGTAGAACATGTCCCGCAAACCTCATGCGACGTTCTGTCACAACCTCACTGAGTGTTCGACTCCCAGTTCGGCATAGGATTTCCTTGTTTGAGACCCGATCTGTGTAACTGACTCTCATAATCCGTCTCAGCCATTTTTGTTGAGCTATATTTAGTCTCTTCTCAATTTTGACAGATGACTTCCATGTCTCACATGCATATGTTGCAGTTTGAATGACGATTGTGTTGAGAAGGTGTATTTTTGTCTCAAGTCCAATGGCTTGGCTTGTCCAAATAGGCTGCAGCCTTTGGAAAATGCTCCCTGCCTTTCCTATTCGGCACACTACATCATGGTATGCATCCCCATCATTTCCACAGGGCGTGGAAAAAAAAATATTTATTATTATTTATTATTATTAGCGGCCCCCGAAAGGGGAAAAGACGCTATTAGTTTTGTGTGGCCTGTCTGTCCGTCTGTCTGTCTGTCTGTCTGTCTGTCTGTCTGTCTGTCTGTCTGTCTGTCCGTCCGTCCGTCCCGTTTAGTGCTCAGAAAGTAGAAGAGAAAATGAAAATCTGACATCACGATAATATAGAGCATTCAAAGTTCTGATGCAACGGCTACTTTTTTTTTTTCTAAAAGCTCAAAATCTAATTTTTAAAAATATTTTATGCAAACAGTATTTAAAGAGAAAAAACCTAATTAGTATGCAATATAAATGAAACCTACTTTAAGACAATTAATAATCTAATATACTGCACTATATTTCACATTTTCTTTTGTTCCAACATACAAGTAACATACCAGTATTTACTCGTAAAGTAATCAACTCATAAAAGAGGTGTGACAGTTGTCTTGAACATCGGCTTTACAAGGCTAACGTTGAGAGATCAAAGCACGGAAGATGTATATTTTGACCGCTGGGGCACTAAATAAGATCTGTTTTTTTTTTAAATGAACTTTTAGCAGCGACAAAGAGAGCTTGTGTGATACACAAACTCAGAGGCGGCCCCTGTTAAGAGATCAAAGCACGGGAGATGAATATTTCTGTCGTTTATCTTTGATATAATTTTTTTTAAATGAACTTTTAGCAGCGACAAAGAGAGTTTGTGTGATACACAAACTCAGAGGCGGCCCCCGTTGAGAGATCAAAGCACGGAAGATGTATATTTCTGTCGTTTATCTTTGATATACTTTTTTTTAAATGAACTTTTAGCAGCGAGAGATCAAAGCGGATCTGATAGGGATCCGACTCCGACGGGGGCCGCATCTGAGTTTGTGTATCACACAAACTCTCTTTGTAATCTTGTTATTATAGCTTTTATATAGCGCTACTTTCATGCTTATAGCATGCTCAGAGCGCTTTGGTCCAATCTCATTTGTGGACCAGTGGGGGGGAGGGGGTATCTAGGAGTTGGTTTCTCGTGCTGCCTTTGGGCGCTCAGTAAACACAACTCTGCCCGAGTCGGGTGTCGAACCTCGAGCCCCCTTCTAGGTAGCCAAGCAAGCCAAGATCAAGCCGCACTTAGCCTCTCGACCACGCTTCCCATTTATTAGGCTTATACTTCTGCTCCCACGCTGTTAGAACGTTCAAAAGACTCGGTGATGTAGCAAAGAAGCTAACAGAATATTAAGCTATCGAAAGATCAAATGGTTATCTCGCGGTTTGGGTGTCTTCCATAGTCTAGCGCTGGGGGGGGGGCGTGAAACTACAACAGCTAAATATGGAAACAGGAAGGACTCTAAGCCTTTCAATTTTTTAAAACTCTTTCTCTCCTATTTGGCTATACCATCGTTGATGTGATTTGACCCCAGAAAATTGTTGTCTTTTTATAAACATTAATTTGTGTCTCATAAAAACAGCATTCATTCCCTTTCAATTATATACCAAATAAAATATTTTCTGATAACGAAGTTATAAGACTCATGCCGCTAAATAACGTAACTGTTACATAAATCTAATCAATCACAACCATTACGTCTTGGATTCGATTTATATTTTTTTTTTGAACTAAGACTAAGCTTATATCAATGTATTCTGTCTGTTTGAAAAAACTTTGTACACGTGATATCTCTGACGCCCCATCTCGGAAAAAGCTGAAATTGTGCACAATTATTCCTTTTACCTGATCACGCAAGAATCAATAAAAAACAAGATTACAAAGAGAGTTTGTGTGATACGCAAACTCAGAGGCGGCCCCCGTCTGAGTCGGATCCCTGTCAGAATCAGATCCGCCTATTCGCAAGATGTTTCGGATGTTCATTCTAAGTTGAAAATAATTAACTTCTCGCTGGACAACGGAGGATGGCGAGCAGGATATAAACCTGCCTTATCTTGATGTTTGCGCACTAGACTGTAGTTCGGATTTATAGTTGGTCCCTGGCTCAGTTCCTGCATGCTCCCATCCCCTCCTGAGGAAGGTTTGAACTAGGAAGTAAACTATCTTTAACTCTGAAGAAACATTCGAAACATGTAAAACAAACAGACACATAACCCGAGAGCGTCGAGATAATCAGTTACGAACCCTAACCGCACGACAAGGTATTGCTCTTAACTTAATAACAAACTGGTTACAAACTAATAGCCTGATATATACAATATGTCACACGAGCGATTTTAAATAATCTTTCAGCATTGATCTGTAGGGATGTAGATCTACATAAACTAAACTTCTGATTTAGCACTCTCTCTATATATATATATATCTTATTAATTATTATTAGGCCTATTAATAATTTGCATTTAATTTAGATAAGATATACGTAAAATTAAAAAATAAAAGCCCAGATAATTAATAGAATGAATGCAATATTAAATTTAAAAATAGAAGATTAGTTTTAGTTTATTATAACATTTCAATGTAGATCTAGACATAAACATCCGGACCAATCTATTATAGATACTTAAACTATCGCAATTATTCTGAAGGAACATTAAAGGTTACATCATATTTACAAAAGCCTATAGTGTTATTTTTTTAATCTAACCGTGACGGACAGCCCGACCAACAGACAAAGCGCACAAAAATAATCTTCTTTCATTCTATTGGGGACACTAAACAATTTTTTTTTAATCTGATTTTTTTAAAAGTTTAAGAAATTAGTTTATAATCATGTCATGGCCGGGTTTACGCTAGTACAAGAAAGTCGCTGCATAAAAAGTTCATTTAAAAAAATGTGCGTGATATTTACAAGCCAAGAGCATTTCTTATTGTAACATTCCCTCCCTTACATTTACGTAATTGTTTTTGAACTGGTGTATTGTTATTAAAAATCGCTTGCATAATTAATTTTATAAATTAAACGGTTTGCTTTTAGAAAAGCCGCATTTAATGGTGAAATAATATTTTTCATATCTCTTCTAGTTTTCGAGCCCCTTTTTCAACTAATACTATTAAAAGCACAGATTTATTTTGGTTGCTCTAGAATCTAGATCTATTAAAAATTGAATTACGCGAATGATCAAAATCCAATCAGACTTCACATAAGGCTTTTTTTTTTCTTTAAAGCATTTTTTTATGTTTTTTTTTTCTATAGATTGTGGAACTACTTTAACTCAGACTAAGGGAGTCATTGCAACACCAGATTACTTCCACGGCTCTACACACTCTTGTGCATGGACTATTGCTGGATCAAGTAGTGACCAGTATGTCGTCTTTAGGTAAGTGATAGTTAGGAAACGTGAATGTAAATGTGTTCATTAGACTTAAACAAGCTTATATGGGTTATATCTGTTTTCTAAATACTTTATTGAGCTTTCAAGTAGCAAGTCATGATCTGAATGTCCATGGAATAGGGACACTTTTGTAACTCTGTTGTTCACAGCTCACAACAGTTATATTCAGTCTCACCAATGTTTGTATAACTACTTTCAATCTCACCCATGTTTGTATATTTACTTTCAATCTCACCCATGTTTGTATAACTACTTTCAATCTCCCCAATGTTTATATATTAACTTTCAATCTCACCCCAGGTTTGTATATTTACTTTCAATCTTACCCATGTTTGTAAAATTACTTTCACTCTCACCAATGTTTGTATAATTACTTTCAGTCTCACCAATGTGTGTA
>JADKLZ010018599.1:0-37534 GCA_021533235.1 Biomphalaria straminea | reverse complement strand
CCGAGCTACGCCCCTGTTACTTGCCGTAAACTACTGTCACGTTACGTTATTGTTCATCAGCCGTGTGTCCATCGAGACGCAATCGTCCTCCAGTCGTAGTTCCAACATAGAATATATGTAACAACGTGTGAAGTACCGGCCTACAGTCGTATCTGTACACAACGAACTATGTTTAGGAGGCAAATACATTTTGTAAATGTCGCGCCTTTGTATACCTGGAAAGGCTGCCATTCGTTGTTTTTTTTTTTCAGTATAACCCTGGGGTTATATGTGCGGAAGTGCTCTTACATCTTCAAATGGACATGTCAAATTACAAAACACACGACTAGGCTTATTAGTTGATATGATATATTGCGTGGTGTCTGGAAATTATGATCCTAATTATGCGCCTAAATATACGGTTCCTAAATTTCCTAAATTCATATTGCGTATGTTCGCTACAGCAATCTAGAAATTAAAGTTGAATCAGGTCTACAAGAAATAATGAAGGGAATTATTATTACACTATATGAAGAGTGAATGTCATCAGATTGACCGCCCCTTCTCTCTCTAGCTCTTCTGTCGTAAAATAGAGAACAAAATTTTGGGTGTCGTGTAGACGGGTGTTTTTGTTGTTTTTTTTTTTGTCACGAATCAGCGAAGTGTGTTTCGTTTCGAAGGAAAGCAGGGCTCGGTCTGACTTTTTGAAAAGTTCTCAACTTTTCATTCTCGAAAAGAAATATCTATAGTCTATGTAATGGTATTGTAACTACTGTTATAATATGTACTTCAATGAATTTGGGGAATAGTTTATACTTCTTTAGAAGCATCCGACCACTTGATAAAAACCTATTAACCAAGTGAAAACACTTAACATGTCAAACGCATCGCCACATACAATTAGTTATCTCTAGTTAAGCATCAAGGATATGTTTTGTCCAATGCAGCTATCTGACAGAGTTTTAAAAATACTTTCAAGTTTTAAGTAGAATGAGATGTTCATTTATGTTTACTGTAACATCAGTATAATTTGTTTGCGTGTGGGAAGACCCTGATATGTCGGCCTTAGAATAATTAGATTGTTGTATCATATACTGTGGTAAACGTTTGACGAGAACGCCGTAGACTTTGATTTAGGTTGTGATTAATTAAACTATTACAACAAATATTATAATATACACCGAGTAATACACTCGTCATCATACTTGATTCAGCCACATAGGCTTAGTACACATTTGAATAATGACATCAGAAATACAAGTACATGTTCAGAACAAACTTATAGTACTATCAGTGCTCTATACAAAGCAACATAAGCTAATAATATGTCCTTCTTCGAGGACCAAGTTATAACTGCCATTATCCCTCATCGTTTCAGCTCAGACCGAGATCTTTTCCCCGTGAGAAGGGCACGAAATATTTTACGTGACAGCACGTCACAGTGAGTCTCAAACGAGGCTGTGACATTTATATTTGACTTACGGTGAGAGCACCCAAAGTTCTCTACCCCGTCAGTTCAGACAGTCCCGAAATGTACCTTATCTTATCTTATAGATTATAGATGTTTCTTCTCTGCTAAGTTTTTTTTCCTAGCTGATTCGGGCAACCCCATTCTATATTCAAATTGCACTTGGGAAGAAGAAGCACTTATACAAATTCGTCCTAGCAAATGGAATAGGAAATGTGACTTTATCTCCGTGTCTTTTATTAGTTTTTTTTTTTTTTTTTGTATTTGTAAAGTCTTTTAAGTTTTCATGTGTGTAAGGGGGTCCCTAACAGAGGATGCCAAATTTAATGTATCACGGGATAAGCCAGTTAGCTTATTTACGTTGCCAATTCAGTGCTTCTTTTAGTGCTCTTGTCTGCAGGTTATCTCCACAGCACCATTATGGATTATCATTGCCAAACATGCCTAACAAAAAGTCTTATAAGCACTTCCAGTATTCCTTCCTAAAGGTAGAGACGACAAGCTCATTTTCTTTACAATATGAAACATTTTTTTTATTTATTCTTCGACCGTGATGTTTGGCAACTGCCTAAAAGGAGGAGACAAAGGCAAGAAGACGATACTAATAACAATAATAAGTCTTGTCTTGGAGTCCGAAGTGGAATCAAGTATTTCATGCTGTGCCTGTGAAGCCCCAGCTGTGACCTACATAATTTGCCACATGCAAGTATAACCTTTGTCCACAGGTGATCGATTCAGTTTTTTTATTTTCGCTGCTTGCTCTGTTCTTGTGGTCTAAAATGTGTATCCCGCGGCCTTTGTGAGAAGGCGATACAATGTTTTGAAATGTGTAATACGTATCACAGAAAATATATTGGACGTCGTTTTAGTCATATTAAAACAACAAAGGACATTTTGGTGATTGTAGTGTGTCTAGGTATGATGTGTAGGCTGAGTATGTGGGCTAATGAATGTGTATATGTGGTTACTGAAATTGTTACTAACTGAATGTGTATTTGAACCAGCTTTATGTGTATGTGACTATGTGTGCTGACTGAATGTGTATTTGAACCAACTATATGTGTATGTGACTATGTGTGCTGACTGAATTTTTATGAGTGCTGACTGAATAATTTCACATAAGCCTAATGTGTTCAGAGTGGTTGTTGCTTTTTTGTTTGTTTGTTTAGTTTTGTTTTTGTTTATCACAGGTAGAAACAAATTTAATGTCATACTCAGAACTTTCGTTTCTTAAAGTCTCAAACGTATGTAAGAAGTCAAAGTCGTCAAACTGTGGAAAATGCTACTTTGTCCCATATCTAAGTCGGCCTCTCAAGTTCTGTTATTTGGCCTTTGATGATGCCTATTTAAAAAAAAAACAGTAATACAATCAGTAAAAAAAAAACAGTAGCTCAATCAGAAAAAAAACATATTTTAAACCAAAAGAGCAAAACATACAATAAACTCTTAAAATATTTAATGACATTAATTATGTATACTTCAGTACATAGAAAGCTATACTTTTATATCTTAACCTTGTATGACGATATATGTTTGAGGCTTAATGTGGTGATACATTTATAATGCCAGATGATACGATGAGATTGTATTGATCAGACAATGTGATTCTGATGTTATAATTTTGTAAAGATTTCTCCTTCTGAACGATAACGGAACACTCTAACAATATCGTGATGTCGGAGAAACAAATGTTAACTATCGATTGAAAAATGTTAGATCCTTCGACAATAAATACAAAGCTTTTATTTTTATATTAGGAATCACTTTAATAATATACACACTGTACAGTGTACAATGCAATTTCATTAAACGAATCTACTGTCCTCAACTGAGGGCGCGGTGGCTGAGCGGTAAAGCGCTTGGCTTCCGTACTGGAGGTCCCGGGTTCAAATCCTGGTAAAGGCTGGGATTTTTATTTTCGGGATTTTCGGGCGCCCTTGAGTCCACCCAGCTCTAATGGGTACCTGACATTAGTTGGGGAAAAGTAAAGGCGGTTGGTCGTTGTGCTGGCCACATGACACCCTCGTTAACCGTGGGCCACAGAATCAGATGACCTTTACATCATCTGCCCTATAGACCACTAGGTCTGAAAGGGGAACTTTTTACTGTCTTCAACAGAATACTTTTACCCTCTGCGTACTTCTGTATTCTGAAACAACCAATCTCCTTTCTCGCGCGTTGAATTTCTCCATCGCTCTTTTTATGGTCTGGCATTAACTTGCAATGATGCAGAGTTATTCAATCAATGAAAACATTAATATTTTGTCAATCTAAATAAATACAATCTAAAAATAAACTTAATGCAACACCTAGTGTGTGATAATCTGTACTACATGAAAGACTGCTACTATTGTACTTTATCAAAAACACAAAGAAATGAATGAAGGGGTTTGTGACACTGTTTATTAACACTG
Source organism: Biomphalaria straminea (assembly GCA_021533235.1). Classification (NCBI taxonomy): domain Eukaryota; kingdom Metazoa; phylum Mollusca; class Gastropoda; family Planorbidae; genus Biomphalaria; species Biomphalaria straminea. The sequence goes on along the minus strand of JADKLZ010018599.1, from coordinate 33,673 downwards.
AGCCTTAACTTACAAATATAAAAACATAACCGTATTCTACATAGTAGAGTTCCCCTTTCAGACCTTGTGGTCTATAGGACAGATGATGTAAAGGTCATCTAATTTTCTTGCCTACGGTTAACGAGGGTGTCATGTGGCCAGCACAACGACCAACCGCCTTTACTTTTCCCTAACTAATGTCAGGTACCCATTAAAGCTGGGTGGACTCAGAGACGCCCAAGGATCCCGAAATAAAAATCCCAGTCTTCACCAGGATTCGAACCCGGGACCCCCGATTCAGAAGCTAAGCTTTTTACCGCTCAGCCACCACGCCTCCCTTATTCTACATGCCAGGACTAATTCTTATAAGTGCTCTCCTTACCAAGTGTCATTAGAACATGGAAAAGGTTGTCTGAATCAGCCAGGATAACCACTGACAGCAGAGGTTTAAGTCTCTAATTAACTAGGACGATTTAGATTACATGTGGATACGGGTAGGACGTTCATATCCTTTATTTTGAACGAACGTCGGTAATTTATAAGATAAGATGATAAGATCAAAATAATAAGAAATAAAGAATTGCATGACTGACTGAAGAACAGTGGTTTATTCCTTTAGCTGTCTCGTTCACATTTACGCAGCAGTCGAACACAATAAATATAGTTCGTCCATCGTGGTTCGATGATGACCACTTTGTCATCCAGGGGGGCTGAGGGCTTTGCACTGGACTTTTGTGCCTCAACATTTTTAACCCTAACCCTAGGCTACAGCAAGTAACACAATAAATATAATAATACAAGCGTAGGAGTACAAAGACATGCAATACTCATAGACGACAGGAGTATTCTAATACAGCTGTCTCTGATGAATAAATTGTGTGTCTTGCAAAAATGTTTGTGGAGTTATGTGTCTTGGTCCCGTTCCATTCTCCTGGCTGCCAGTAATGTGAGTGACGTCATTGGTTGTATTCCTTAAGAGAGTTTTTCCTTCCCATCCTCCCCCCCTCCCCCCAAAGTCTGTTGGGGCACCATACATGATCTGTCGACAGTCTCCATTCCTTTCTAATTTTCGCCTTAACTAAAATGTCTTTCAATTGAGTCTTTGATGCTGTCTTTCCGTTGCTTTCTCTGTGAGCTTGCTGTATTTCATTTCCCTGGTATTGTTCCCTGCAGGAAAGCTCTGAGGACCTCGTGATATGGCCACATAGTTTAAATTGTCGTTTTCTTGACTCTTATACAATACAGACGCTACTTCAAAAAAGAAGATGATTACGTCCTACGCGTCATGCATTCAGTCATGCATGTTAACCAATGACTTAAATTCTGCCAAGTCACTGGTTTTCCTGGCTAGCTCTGGCAAACCATTCCATGCTCTAATGGCACTAGAGAAGAAAGAGCATTTGTACAGATTTGTCCAGCATATGGGACGACGACTGTATATTTATCTTTGTGTCTTTCTGAGTATTTTATTAAGTTTTGTTTTTGTATTTGAAGATTATGGTTCAGTGTCTTGTGTATACTTGCTACTTTACTTTTGAGTCTTCTGTCCTAAAGGCTTTATAAATTTAGTGATTTTACTAAAGGTGTTACTCTAGTCAAATGTGAATATTGATTTGTTATGAATCTCACTGCTCTATTTTGTGTCTGTTCCAGTTTCTTAATGTTTTCTTGAGTTGAGGGGTCCCAAACAGAGGATGCATACTCTATTAGGTCTAACCAAGGTTAAATAACATTTAGTTTTATGTTCTTATTTGATTTATAGAAATGCCTTTTAATAAACCCTAATGCTTTGTTGGATTTTTTTATTGTTTCATCAATATGGGGATTCCGTGACAGTTTTTCATTTATTATAACACCTAGGTATTTTGCGTTTTTAGTCTGTGTTACTCTGGTTATCAGGTCATTGTTTTTTTTTTCACTGCCATCTAAATCCTTGTAATGGTTAGTGGACAGTAGCGCATAACCATTTTAGTATTTAGTATGAGGTAGCAGTGCACAAAGGCTGAACAATGTACGAATTTATTCTAAATAATAAAAACACTTCAGAATGGTGACATCAGTATAAGAGAGATAAGCAAGCAGAGACCAGACAGTAATCAGCTTCCTGGTGACAGAATTGAGTCTTCAAGCCTTTTGTAAACTGTACAGACGGTTATTTTGTAACATCCAAAACTCAACATGACTTTTCTTGTAACATTTATAATGTTGTTGAATTTTAAGGTAAATATGAAAAAAAAAAGTTTTAGCCGTTGTAATTTTTTTTATTTAAATTTAAACGTATAACATAACAGTCTAGCCACCCTTTGTATTCGTTTATAAATATATATATATATATATATATATATATATATATATATATATAGTTATCATATATATATAGTACGATAATAATAGAGGCTTATCTTCGAGTCCGAAGGTTAATGAGGAATGCAGTATTTCCCGTATATATACGATGCTTGGATAGAATGTTATGTTAAAAATATGTAACGTGATTGTCTATTGTGGCCCAATCATAACATGGGTATTGAAATAAGGGGGGAAAAATAATTACGGTGAGAAAGAGTTAATTTTTCTGTCTTTTATTTTCTATTTCATTTGGAGACAATTCACTTCGCCCAGGGCCTCCAATTACCTCAGGTCGGTCCTGCACACAGGCCTTTGACATTTGATTAAAGTAAAACTTAAGTAAATACGGAACACGCGATGTACTAGCGCTCTGGTGTTCACAGAAGACATTTAATGTTTTGATTAATTAAGGCTTGTCTTCGAGTCCGAAGATTAATGTGGAATACAGTATTTCCCGTGGCTGTGCAGCCCCAGCTGTGACCCACATATTTTGCCACATCCAGGGCAAGGAAAACCATTGTCCGCAGGTGGTAAATTTAGATTTTCTTTTCGTCATCTGCGTTTGTGTATCCCGCGGCCTTCGTGAGTGACCTCCAGCTGTCTCGTTCCGACGCCGCATGCAGCCAGGTGCTCTCTTCTATGTCAACCAAGGAAAGTTGACGCCTAAGCTGGTCTTTGAAGCGTTTCCGTGGGGCGCGTTACGTCGACCACCTTTTAGCTAACCAAAAAGGACTGCCTTTGGCATACAGTAATTAGATGATTAATTGAGCTATACTGAAATGGTGACATGTCTGTCTATGTCTGTGGCATTTTACGTCTGGAGAGACGATCTTTTCCCCTTGCAAGCTATTGTGTGACTAAAGAGGCCGATCCATGATACACAACTGCGATCGCAGGTTGGGCATATGTAGTCACCAGTCGCCATTGCATTTTCACCCTTCTTTCTACTTCTGTTGTGTATGGCATCTGCAATCAAAGACCCTCCTTTATGCTCTATCTCCATGTGGATCTATCCAGTGCCACCTCTTCCCAGTTGCTGGTGTCGTTCTTAAAGAGCCTCATGTCCCGTTTGCATACGTCTGTATAACGTAAGAGTGGGCGACCAGCGGCTCGACATGTCCTTATCGGTAATATGAATCAATAGTACAAATATTTGTGCACGGGCACATGGCAATTATTTATTGTAGCGTATAGGTTGTTGTTTACATTTTTATGGCATTTTACGTTCCCAGGGAAAATAAATTCCCTTTTGCAACTTTTCATATGACTAAAGAGGCCAATCCTTGTTATACAGCTGCGGCCCAAAGACTTTCTACTTTTGGTGTGTATGCCATCTGCAATCCATGTGACTTCCTTTATGCTTGCTCTCCATGTGGATCTAAGGCAAAATAAAGGGATAAAAGTTGCGAATTAAAGTATTATATTGAAAATCGAGAGTGCATATTTACTGATTTCTTTTCTTCGCCTTCGCCTATGCGTGTTGAACCGTTGGGGTACCACTCATGATCCGTCAGTCGTCTTTCTCCATTCTCTCTGATGTTTTGCCTTCAGTGGAAGTTTTTCATTGACATTCTTTAATGTTTCTTTTTTTTTATGTCTGCATTCTGTTCATTTTCCTGGTTCTGTTCCCTGAAAGAAAAACTTTTCGAGCTCCCCCCTCCCCCGCAAAAAAAAACAATTTAGACGTTCTAAGATTTGTTTAAAATACCACTTAAAATAGCATAACTGTTTTCTTTACAGATATTGGCTTCACAAGGGAAGGTTTGTAGTCCACCTGTCACCACGTTAACACCTTACCATGGTCTTTGTCAGAAAGACCTCCAGTGTGTCACCAGGCAATGCATCAACACACGTTGTCTCTGCAGAATTGGCTTTAATTACGACTACTGCACTGCAACGTGTTTTCCAAGTAAGAAAAAAATATTTTAACAATTATTTGTCTGTAAAATTTGCATAAGTAGACGGTGTCAGGTGCAGGGGCGTAGCTAGAAATTTTCTATCGCTTGGGGGCCCGGGAGCTTGATCTCATTGGGGGTCCCTGAATTTTGCATTATTTAGGGGCCCTTATCAAGTGTGGGACGGGGGGGGATTTTTCAAATTATCTCCCCTAGATCCCCCACCCTAGCTACGCCACTGGTCAGGTGTTTGTTTTTTTTTACTGTTCTAGGGTATGCCGAGTATGCTGGTTATTAACTTTATGCCGGGGTTGTAATGTAGCCGTGGCTCGTCTTCCTGGGCACCCCCAGTGGTCTAGCAATCAATTTATGAAAAGAGAATCAAAGAACGAATAAAGCAACCAGTAACGTATGTCATGGAGGGGTTTGTTGGCCGCGGGCTCGTCTTAGCGTCTAGGGTATGGTCTTTCCCCGGGCCTACCCTCTCACTGAGCAGTAGGCTATAACTAAACAGAGTGTAACGGCATATAACACCGAATGCCAACTATAAAGTATGTAACCGGCAACACAAACAGTAGTCAAATTTAACGATGGTTTAACTTACAATAGTTAACAACAGGGTTAGACTTTTAACAATTTAATGAAATATGATGAAGCATTAATAACAAATAGATATTTAATGAAATATGATGAAGCATTTATAACAAATAAATATTGGTAGCGTTACATAGACATTACAATTAAGCAAGTTATTCAAGTTTTACTGTATTGTTAAGTTAATTAAGTTCTGTCATACATTCTGCAAACAGAAATTTTAAGAGAAAAAAATCTATTTTAATTAGTATGCATTTAAATGAGACATATTTTAAAACCAAAAATTATTATGTAGTTTTTCATATAATCGCGAGAAATGCGACCTAACGGCATAGTTATAAAACACTGAACTAAAGGCAGATTTTTTTTTATTTTTTAAGGAAATTTTCTTTTCATGAGGCTTTGATAATAGATTGACCTTTTATAGAACAATAATATCAATTTGAATATCACTACCATTAGTTAGGCTGGATTCACCCGATATTTTTCCCTCACTTTCACCTATCCCTAGGTCTGCTGGACCGCTGGGACACCACACAAGGTCTGTCAACATTCTTTCTCCATTCTTCTCTGTCATTTGCATTTGTTAGAATTTCATTCTAATATTCTTTCTGAAAATATTGAAGCCTACCTTTTTTACCTGCCTGCGTGGACCACTTCGGGGCCGATTTAGAGTTTGTGTTTCCACACAAAGTTTCTTTGTAACCTTGTTTTCTTTTTTTTTTCAGATTGCGGCAGTACTTTAAAAGACCCTAAGGGAATCATTGCAATGCCCGATTATTCCTATAGCTCTTCGCACACTTGTCAGTGGACGATCGTTGGATCAAGCGGATCGTATGTGGTCATTAGGTAAGCAATCGTTAAGAACCGTTCAGTGTAGAAGTCATTCTAAATTCTAAACTATTACCAGTTTTTCATTTTTTACTGTAGGTACCCCTAGCCTTTTTCCAATGGTTCATTAAAATGAACTTACTTAATAAAATCTCTTAATCACAAACCAAGAGATTAGAGACAGGGTTACTGCAGCGATCGGACCCCATGATGACCTGCTAACTACTGTGAAAAAACGCAAGCCATATTACAAGATCTTCGGGACTCGCAAAGACCTTCTTCCAGGGAACAGTACCAGGAAAAAGAAGAAAGAGGCAGACAGAGAAAGCGGTGGGAAGACAACATATAAGAATGGACGGGCTATCATTGAAAGAAGTTCTAAAATGGGCAAAGGATAGAGAGGAATGGAGAAAGACAGTCTACAAGTCTAGCTTGGTGCCCCAACGGTCCACAGACTAAGGGATAGGTAACAGGTAACAGGTATTTCTATATTGAAACTCAATAACTGACCGGCAAAAAAATGCATGTTTCACAAAGATACATTGTTGGAAAGGGAAGAAAAAAATGACATATAGAACAAGGTAACTGCAAACAACTGATCCCGAATTGTGTAACTGACATTGAAGAGAACTACTTAGTTGCATTGCTATGGATGTTGCGCTTACATATGTGGTGTGTAGTGAGTCACGGTGGATTCTTATGGTTACTCTTTCTGCACCGAACATATGACATCCAGATCGACATCCAAGCATACCGTCTGTGTAGACACCACAAACATTTTTCCAAGAAGTCTTTTACTTTTTCAAATTTATTCAACTTTTTCAATTATATCATATACCGTAGATGTCGTTTACATAGGCTTGCGTAGAAACTAATCTTTAAAATAGCCATTATGTATTATTATTATAGCTTTTATATAGCGCTACTTTCATGCTTATAGCATGTTCAGAGCGCTTTTGGTCCAATCTCATTTGTGGACCAGTGGGGGGAGGGGGTATCTAGGAGTTGGTTTCCCGTACTGCCATTGCTATTGCTGTTCAATGCATCTATAAATACTTTCAGTTACAGCAATATTTTTAAAATTGATTTCAGTTTTACCAATGTTGATTTTAATCCAGCAAGACCCAGAGATTCCCAGAGTCAAATCAAATACGAGGCTGACGGATTGCAGAGATCGAATTACTTTTCAGACTATTCAAATACTACCACTATTTCTTCAAAGTCATCCACTCTGAAAATTGAGATTGTACAACGCAACGCATATGACTGGTTTTCCGGAGTTTACAGAATCTTTGGTAAATTGGTAATTACTTGGTTATCTTTCTTAGTCCTTTTTCATAGGCCCATGCTCATTTTAGGTGATTGCAGAGAAATTATAGTACTAAGAAAAACAGTTTTTAAAAATTACTTTTTTTTTTAAGTCAATATCTCCTTTATACAACTTATAACGCGTTTTTTTTAATCACAAACAAATGTTTTTAAAAAAAGGTAAATATTTGATCCTGCTTAATCGATCCCTCTCCATGAGAAAGAATCCTGGCAATGCCAATGTATAGATCTACTATAATTCCAATAATAGATTTTTAGATCTAGACTAAGATGACAACAACAAAAGAATCATAGTTCGGTCAAGCCAACAGAAAAAAACTAAATTTATACAATGTGTTATTGTAACTCTGACTTCTTTTTTAGTTTGAAGTGAAATGATAAGGCTTCTTTTCCGAGTCCAAAGAATATAATTCTACCGCATCGTTCGCTTCATTTTTGAGGTTTTATATTTAGCTCTTAGCATTAGGATCACTTAACTCTTTATCTCCGTAATTATTTACAACATTCTGGTGGAATCAACGTTGATATCGTCAGTTAGGAGATAAAGAGTTAAATCTAAGTCATTAAAAGTCTGTCATAATTATTCCTTTATTTGCAGATACAAATGCCATCATTACCGAGACGTTTGGTGTCATAGTCAGCCCAGGATTTCCCAATGAATACCCAAGGAGCCCATATAGTTGGTCAATTTTTGGAAAGATAACTATCGTTATTACGTAAAGTATTTTCTCGTATGTTAAATCTAACGTGCATATTTGAATATGGGTGTTTTAACTCTTTCTCTCCGTAATTATTTACCACATTCTGGTGGAATCAACGTTGGTATCGTCGATTCGGAGAGAAAGAGTTAAATCTGTCTAAATACAAACAGGAGACATCGTCTGCCTGGCTGCTTAAGTAAGTGCACTAGACTGATTTCACGATTGTGCGTAGTTTGAATCTTTGCCCCCCCCCCTTTACATGTTTTGGATGTTCCTTCAGAGTTGAAGATAATCTACTTCCTAGTTCAAACCTCCTGCTGGACGACGGGGGATTGGAGTGGGCAAGGTTTGTACCTTGGACCATTGATACGACCGAACGACAGTCTAGCGCGCATAACTCACTCATAAGGCAACCATACATTTTACAAACCAAGTGACCAATAGAGACCGTGTTATGCAGCTTGGTCATGTTCTTAATATTCTTAAAAAAGACATTTCCAGGAACCACATTAACTTTGCGTTTCACACATGGAATGGGTTGCCTGAGCCAGCCAGGAAAACCAGTAACTTGGTAGAATTTAGGTCATCGGTTAATAGGCATGACTGAATGCATGATGCGTAGGACTTAATCATCTTCTTCTTTGAAGTAACGTCTGTATTGTATAGGGTAAGATTTTAGGGGAAGCGACGTCCTGAAAAAAAGGCAAGGATGGAGCTGGTTAATTTATTGGTCAATGTAGCTATGAATACACGTTTAAAACTTTCTTAGCTTAGTTCGTCACTTTAGCACTCGAGTGTAAGTGTCTAAGCAGCAGTGTGGGGTTGTTAACAGCGCATTAAGCTTAAATTTCGTTTGTTAACAGCGCTCTATAAATTAAATCAGTATTATTAATTATTATTATTATTAAATATTAAATAGAATGGCATTATTACCAATGTTTCGAAAATGTAGATACTTTTAATTATTTCATTTTCTAATATGGACCTGTTAAATGTATACGATTGATGTTTTTGTTTATTTGTTTTGTTGAGTTGTTTAGACTTTTATGTATCAATACAAAAAAAATATATAAAAAAATATTTAAAAAAACAACTACAAAGCTTATGTTAATTTAATAAATTAGGTTGGATCAAATTTGTAATAAATCTAGATTAACAATAATAAATCTATACGATTAGAAATATTTTTTGTACCATTTGATTTTGTGTAGATCGAATTTATGCTTTTAGCGTTCTCACTACGCTATGATCCTATCACTTGTCTGGACCAGTTGGAAAGGGTGAGAAAGAAAGGGGTATGTGGGTGATCGCTTTTTTAAAGTATTCCTTTTAAAATAAAAGGGGGTGAGGGAACGGCCTGAATTCGAACTTGTGGTCTAAAGCCTTCTCAAGCCAACGCGGTAACCACTGTGCTAGTGAAGACTGTAGGGTTATCAATGGTATCTATTTTCATGTTTGAGTTAACTAAGCCTCAGAGGCAGCCAAATGTACAGGGGAATAATTCAGCGTATACCATCACTTCAGTCAAGTACTATTTCTTTCCCTTTTTGAGATACCAAGCACAATAATTTACAATAGAATAATTTATCAGCAATAGTTGATTAACTAACTGTTGTTTTTTTTATGAGTCAAGTGTTGTCAGGTAAAAGAAATAATTGTGCAACATTTCGTCTTGATACGAGATTGGGTGTGTGTAAATGTCAATAATGAATCAATCCGAATTTGGCAGACAAAATATAAAGTTTAATGGAGATAAAATAATACTGCAGTCTCTCAGTTACATGAGTTCACAAACATCATACGTCCGCAAAATTATTAGTTACAGAAAAATCAATGAGTAACATCCGCACTACAGCGGGTAACAATAAACTTCACAGTCACTATTTGACTCTGTAAATCCAGAGAAAAACTAAGAAAATACTTAAGTAAGTACTGGACCGAAAGATATAACTTGACTCTCTAAGTTGCTACTAAAATACTTGACTTTACTACAACTGACTTAAAGTGACTACCTGGTTCAACTAATTTAAAGTGACTACCTGGTTCAACTGACTTAAAGTGACTACCTGGTTCAACTGACTTAAAGTGACTACCTGGTTCAACTGACTTAAAGTGACTACCTGGTTCAACTGACTTAAAGTGACTGACTGCACTCAGAGTCAATTTTATTCATATTACTTCCTGTTTTCTACAACAGGAGTTACACGTGTCTTTTCCCTGTCTAAAACATAGGTGAACATATCACAAAAGAGTAACACCTTTAGTAAAATCATTAAATTTAGAAAGCCTTCATGACAGAAGACTCAAAAGTTAAGTAGCAATTATACACAAAACACTGAACCATAATCTTCAAATACAAAAACAAAATTTAATAAAATACTCAGAAAGACACAACGAAAAGGGAGCATTCCTCGTCCCATATGCTACGAAAAATTTGTACAAAAGCTCCTTCTACCCTAGCGCTATTAGAGCATGGAATGGATTGCCTGAACCAGCCAGGAAAACCAGTGACTTGGCAGCATTAAAGTCATTGGTTAATATGCATGACTGAATGCAAGACGCGTAGGACGTAATCATCTTCTTTTTTTAAGTAACGTCTGTATTGTATAAGATAAGATAATATCAGAATAATGTCAAACGTGACTGTGACAGTGTGGGAGATTATAACGCGTACTTTCGGACAGACAAACATCACAAGGTCTGAAACTTTCAATATTTTTGTTTAACTTTATAATGAACTAATAACACTTCCCTAAATAAAAGGATTGATGTATAGCAGTGATGGGCAACCCAAACAAAACCGCGGGCCATTTTAATTTCGAGCACTCGTCTCGCGGGCCACAAGACCGAAAAGTTAAAGATTAAAAGAAATTGTTTTTAAAGTATTTTACCACAACCCCTTCGGATTTAGTACTTTCATATCATATTTGACGATTATATTTTATACGCTTCAGAGGATTACATTTTTGAGATGGCGTTAGCATCATCAGTTTAGATGCTTTTGAAATAGACTCAGTTTCTTGTTTCATTATTGGTGAACATTCACATCGATCCTCCAATCTCTAGTTGTAGTTAATCTATTTTTTTTATTCATGGTTCAAACCAACGATGCAAATATTTATTTTATAATGCCGATATAAATGTTGTTGTTTTTTTAAACAACCACACTTTCTTTATAAAACAAAGATTTTGGCTTATTATCATGTTCCACACAAAAAAGTAAAGAACCCTCCACTTTTCCAGCTAGATTCATAAACGCTCATAAACGCACAAACGTTAAAGGTCATGCTATCAATCCATCCGAAAATAAAATATGAGAGCCCTAAAGTAGGTCAAGATACATTTTTCAACCTTTTTTTTTTTTGGGGGGGAGTAGATTTCTCTCCGATTTGTGCCTACGTTTCGGCGGGCCGGATGGAACCACATCGCGGGCCGGATGTGGCTCGCGAGCCGTATTTTGGGCATCGCTGGCGTATAGCAATCAACATTTAAAAACTAGGCCTATAAGTTTGTTAAATTTGATTTTATGTATGATTAATTACAAATTATAAATTATTCATTGATTAGCTCGGACTAAGAAATACAGTATTATTATAATAATATAATAATAATAATCTTTATTATCCATAAGGAAAATTGTCTTACAAAGAATCTTGTTTTACTGTTACAGACTTCTGTACAAGAAATTAGAAGAGCCTCATGATAGAATTACAATCTATAATGGATCAGACAGTTCTTATCCTGCTGTCTCTTTGAGCTTAAACTCACCAATCAAGATAAGTAACTCAGTAGGCCTACGTATATCCTTCGCCACTGACGGCTCGGTTGAGTATCAAGGCTTCTATATAACATTTTATATGCAAGGTAAACTCTAAACTCTAAAGGATAGAAATACTCGTTTTAAAATGCAAATACAGGTTAATAAAAATGAATGATTTGTTATTCATATATACTACACTGTTAAAGCTTTCAGTGTAAAAAGAAAAGGAAATCATAGCAAGTCAAATTGTTCATTTAATATAGGACAAGATTCGATCTTCATGTTTTCCTACTTTAACTCTTTCTCTCCGTAATTATTTTCCACGCTCCAATGGAATTATTCATTTCGCTCATTTGTGTTTCACTACCCTGTTATGATTAAAATTCAATAATTTTTTTGCATGTAATCAGGAAAGTTATATTAAGCAAATAATTATAGAAAAATGCATGCTTTTTTATATAACACCAATCAAAATTTATAAAACCAACATTTTATTTTATTGAGGGGTAAAAACGACCTTCGCATCGTCAGTTAGGACAGAAAGAGTTAAAATACAAAAATTGTTTTCAACAAATTGTTCTGTTCTATATGTAGCCAAATGTAGTCATGACTGTTACAGGAGATCTATTTAAGCACGAATGGCGGCTTAGGAAGCAAAAAACTACTATAGATACTACTACCAGCCATTTAATTGACTAAATTGAGTTATTATTGTAATAACTTAAAGAAGGCAACTCAACGAGGACATAAGATGTTTATTTACATGACATCACAGTTACATAAAACAACAACTTCATTTAGCACTGTTTCTCCATCTTGGCTCTCAACGTGGGCGGAAGTCGTTATTCTCACAATGTCAATATCCTGTTCTAGTCCGTTCACTAGAAGTGCGCATTTGTGCACTAGCCTGAATGATGGTGCGCAGTCAGAGTCATTACATTATTATTATGTGATAAACGAACTAATATTCTTTTTCTGGCGCTGCCCTGGTCGAGCTTCTTTAGAGAGATACAAAATTCACTGTAGTCCTTTTATCAGTTTTCAATGTGAAATTTTCTATGATATGGCAGTTTTGCAGTAATACCGCCCTCTGACAGGCAACGAGAATGTTCTAGAAATGTTATGGGCCTGTGAGGTCAGTTGTTATTATCCCTTCGGTTGATATAACAATGGGGTGTATAGTTATAAATGCTTAATCTCCAAGCCTAGGTTCTATATTCACTTATTTTCCAACTCAGTTTTTCTTAAATTATGAGTGGTACGACAATTATTATTATTATTATTAATTACTATTATTATTAAGATAGATTTATTGATTGATAAAATTATCCGCCTAAAATATTACATAATTCTGTTGTCTGTCTCAAAATCTATAGAACTGAACTACGGGAAAGAATGCTCGCTAAATATCAGCAGAATGTGTAAGGGTCCTGACATGGTGTGCAGATATGACAAAATTGGTGACACAAGATGTCTGTGTCCTGTCGGCAAATATCACCACGAAAGTCAATGTCTCACAGGTAAACGAAATATCACACTACACTATCACACTGAGAGGCGCAGTGGCTGAGCGGTAAAGCACTTGGCTTCTGAACCGGTGGTCCCGGGTTCGAATCCTGGTGAAGACGGGGATTTCTATTTCGGGATCCTCGGGTGCCTCTGAGTCCACCCAGCTCTAATGGGTACCTGACATTAGTTGGGGAAAAGTAAAGGCGGTCGTACGTTGTGCTGGCCACATGACACCCTCGTTAACCGTGGACCACAGAATCAGATGACCTTTACATTATCTGCCCTATAGACCACAAGGGCTGAAAGGGGGACTTAACTTTACTATTACACTACACCCTTGTTTTCCAACCTATTCTTTATAACGTCACCACTTCTGACAAAGAAAGACACGTCAGCTTGACCTTTCCTGTGTAAGAGGTTTTGAGGAGCGCTGTAAACTCCCATGATATGAAACAATGTCATGCATTTTGAATGAGTCGCAGAAATGTCCTACAGTCTAAAGCACACATGGTAGTGAAGAGAGTACAAGACAAATATGGAAGAGATTCCTCATTTTTTTTGTCATTCTTCTCTTTCTCTCTGTATCATTTCAATATTTTATTATGCAATAATCTAAAAATAATCTAATTTCTGCTACTGAACTTATGCAATCTGGCTGGTCATTTGTGAAAATGAGAAACGGTAGTGGTCCTAAAACTATTCCTTTAGGTACAAATGAGTTCACTGTTATCGGTGTTGATTTGGAGTCATTTATTATTATAGTTTGTTCTCTCCCTATCAGAAAATCTTTGATCCATTGATTTAATAAACTAGCTAAGTCAAAATATTTTAATTTTTAAGCAGAATATGTTGGTGGACTTTGTCAAATGCTTAGGAAACTCTAATAAAATCTTTTTTCTCTTCACAACTATTATCTAAGCATTTGTTTAAAATCATACATTATTTTTATTAGATCAGTTTTACAAAGATTTATTCTAATCTATTATCATAACAGCTTTGTTATTCGACATTCAAATTCTAACCACTGAGGCGAAAATGGTTCTGCTGAATGGCGGCTACTTCACCAGACACAACATTACCTGGTCATCGCTGGATGACCCTCTTGACCATCATGAATTCTACACTGATGCTGTCACGAATTTTCTATTGACCAACTTGACCCCTGGCCATGAATACGTTCTTGGAGTGATCTCAACGTTAAAAACAGACGATTACGTGGACAAGTTTTCAGTATGGACTAATTCAACATTTTTCATAAGTAAGTATATATGTGTGTTAGGTTTTAAGGGTGTGTTTGTGTCAGGGCTGGTCTTAGGCCATTGCAGCCTATGCGGTCGCAGTGGGCCCCGCGCTTTCATAGGCCCCGCGCTAACTCAAGGTGTAATTATTAAATTGCAAAATATATACGAAAAATTCCTAGAAATCTCCTGAATTTATTAAAATCTCTTGAAAAAATCTCCAGTAAAAGAGGCAAAATTGTCATTTGTGGGTTTCATTCATTGCGGCAACGCCAATCCTACGAGCAACAAAAGAAAAAAAAGGCATTGTCAGCTTTCATGTAATAAAATGTAGGCTAATAATCGAACGAATTTTTACCTTAATCGGAAGTTCCAATACTTTATTTACTTTTATAGTCACTGGCATATAAATATGCCATTAGTTACAAGGTTCGTAAAGTACAGATCGCAAATACAACATCTTAATGTTTCACTTATTGTCCTTATTCCTATACAAACTAGGCCCAGCGCAATCAGTTTCGCATAGGGCCCCGCTATTGCTAGGACCGGCCCTGGTTTGTGTAGGTAAACTTTTGAAGTTCCTAGTCCTAACCAGGGGCGGACTGGGTGCCAAAATAGGCCCTGGGATTACCAAACAATCCGGCAAACATATTGCCATATAATGTAGCCTACATTATTTGCCTCATACCCTTATAATAATTAAAGTTTTGATAATGCATAGAAAACTAAACGCTAGCAAGAACGCCCATACAGCCAGTCCGCCTCTGACCCTAACCCGTGTCCCATATGTAGTTAAATGGTTTATAATGTGGCCAGAAAAATGAAGCCATAGAGATAATAAGGGAGCATAAGATAATTTTTATTGATCCAATCAAATGGAAATTCAGTTTGACTACAATTGACAACCTCAGTGTAAATATTGTACACAAACAATATAGTTGAAAAAATTTGAGCAACATTCACATACGAAAACACATAGTCATTTATAAAGAGCGCTTTATAAATTAGACTTCTATTTACTTCTCGATGACGATAGATGATCTTGTAACACTCTGAACGAAAATGGGATGAAGAAGTTTTTAACTCTCTCTGTTTTAGTCCTAATGGAAAGGACCTAGCGATGCGCATTGACAAAACTTCATGCAAATAAATGCATAAATGCAGAAAAAAAAAATTATGACCAATAGCCAACAGGGCTTTATAAGGGGCATCAGTATTGGAGGTGGAAAGCTAACTAGCTAACACCTATTGTCTCGGATGAGGGAACAAAACCCGAACTACTGGCCCGAATAGCACAGTCCACAGAAGCCCTTTTAAAACTTAAAATAATTTGTAAAGACAATGGCTTAGCCCTTGGCCCCAAAATCAGACTGATGCGCTCCCTGGTCATGGCCACATTTCTATATGCTTGTGAGTCTTGGACGCTGACTGCAGAGCTAGAGAGGAGGATCCTAGCAATGGAAATGAGATGCTACAGAAGGATCCTAGGTATCACATTCAAAATCCGCATCATAAACCAAGAGATTAGAGACAGGGTTACTGCAGCGATCAGACCCCATGATGACCTGCTAACTATAGTGAAAAAACGAAAGCTTAAAATCTATGGCCATATTACAAGATCTTCGGGACTCGAAAAGACTTTCCTCCAGGAAAAAGAAGAAGAGGCAGACAGAGAAAGCGATGGGAGGACAACATAAAAGAATGGACGGGCCAGCCATTGAAAGAGGTTCTAACCAAGGCAAAAGATGAGGAATGGAGAAAGACGTTCGACGAGTCTTGCTTGGTGCCCCAACGGTCCAACAGACTAAGGGATAGGTAAGGGTAAAGGTAAGATGAGACTTAAGAGATGAACCCAGAAGAATGTAGCCAAAGAGATGATGACATATAGATGGTACTTAGGAGATGGAGCCATCAGAATCTATTTAGTCTACACAACCAAACCATCCGCCCTCTTTTACTCATGGTAACATGAGAAACATGCACACACACCCACACACACTCCATAACACTACGCAATTGAAACTTTAATAAGCCTAGCTGTATTAATATAGAACATTATTGTCTACTTTACAGTGCCTGCTGAACCTGGTGAAGTTATAGAAGAAGAAAGTAACTTAAATATACCTCCATATGTTTTGAGGTTTAAATCCTCACCAGGGATTGTACATCATTACATTGTGACGCTGGTATCAGACACTCAAGTGTTGACTTATCAAGTAAATACAACAGAACTCGTGACGTCAGACCTGACAGCTGATACTCTCTATAACTACACGATCACTGCCTTCAACAGACTTGGGAATGAGAGTACAACCTTTAGCGGCAATGTCACAACTGGTCCAGGTATAAATATTTAACAGACATACTTTTTACATTTGTGATTCAATATTATTGTCAATCAATACATTGGGGCGCTGATCTACATGATTACCGTTTAATTATCAATTATTACACAGTGAAACATTTTTAAACAACAATTTTTTTTTAAAGTACCCATTTTAGACCTTACGATCTAAGGTCATGTTTCTATTACCATTCCAAAAATAATTACATAATAATAATATAAACCATTTTTACAACATAATTAAAGAAACAAAAAATCTATATATATAATCCTCAAAGAATTAGGTCAGACAACAACAACAACAACAACGAGTAATCTATTTTTAGCTCCATTAATCATTTTTTTAACGCATTGGCTTTACTTATTTTATAATGCGAAAAATTAGAACCATATTTAAAACTCGAATTATTTATGTATTTAATAGTCAAAGAGAAAGTTTTCTGGAGCGCAAATACTCTATAATTCTTTAGAAAAAAAAAATCCATTGACTTGCAAAAGACCTTTAATACGAGTATTTGTGAACAATTGTGGTGGAAAAAAAAAGCATTATAAAGGTTAGAGAGACAAAATGACTATTTTTTAAAATGTTAAAAATGTGTTTGATTTCTTTTAAAGCAATAGCTTAACAGACAAATAATTATAGGGATGTTAAATCGACAGGATGGCGCGGGGAATATGTTGTAAGTAATAAAATGGCTTAATTTAATATTTTTTACACTTTAAATTAGAGCGGGTCCTATAAAATTGCGGGTCCTATGAAATGCGGGCCCCACTGCGGTCGCCGGCCCTGGTAAATAGCGGCGCATGCTATGCCGCCGGTCAACTAGTAAATAATTAAAGTACACTTTCAAACATAAGCAGATTAAGTACTGTAAATCATCTGTTTCTATGGCCAACGGTTTACTCGGGGGTGTAGTTAGGAATTTTCCATCATTTGGGGGCCGGGCAGGCTTAACTCTTTCTATCGTGATCGACGATGCCAACGTTAATTTGACTCCCATTAAACTAAATTGATTTTCGATTTATAAACTTTAATCTGTGCTGTGTAAAAAAAAAAATGCATTCTCCTATAATTCAATACAAAATACATTTTCTGATATAAAAAAAATCACGAAAATATAGTTAAAAACAAATAAGCAAAACGAATAATATCGGAACTAGTAAAACAATTACGGAGAGAAAGAGTTAATATCTCTGGGGGCCCCTGCAATTAGCGTAATATTAATGTTTAATGTAAAAAAAACACTAATTTGGGAGCCCCCTCAAGTGGGGGCCCGGGGGGATTTTCAAATTCTCCCCCCTCTTCCCCCCACCCTAGGTGCGCCACTGGGTTTACTAAGACGTCGTGTGGCCAGTTCAATTACCAAATGCCTTTAATTTCTCCAACTAATGGATGGTACACATTAGAGTTATATGGAATACTGAAATTCAAAATCATAGTCCTAAATGAGGATTCCGGCACATTACCACCATTCGTCACCCCTCAAAAATATATATTTAATCAATAAACCTTGTATCAAGTAAGTAAATTTTAAAAATAATCACTTATGTCTTATTCATTGAAATAAATAAATATAGACTGGCCAATAAGAGAGTTTTATGAAATGAAAATTTGTGAATTGCAATTGTGTGTACTTTATTTTAAGTATATAAATTTTGTTTAATCTCCAAGACTGAAGATCATGCAATTTTTAAATTGTTAATAATTTGGAAATCCGAATTCAATAGATATACATGTTTTCAAGTTACACGAAGTTACTTCCTTTTTCCGGTCTATATTTATTTATATCTATGGTCTTATTGTATCAATGTTGTATATTCAAATATTCTTTTTTTTTTTTTTTGTGAAATTAACACAATTTTTTTTTAATGTCATTAAATAATTGCTTTTAAATTTGGAAATTTCTGTCGTGAGAAAATAGAAACACAATTTGCATTTATTTGCCATTGTTATATACCTACACTAGTGGATAACTGTTTGACATTTAACTCAGTCTACCTCTCTTTACATTAAGCTGGGAGACCACTATTTGATATCAAATTCAGTGGATCATATTTGAAGTCGCCTATATAGTAAGCGATTCGCCTAATAGAATCTAAATCGCCACCCATCACCATCACCAATTAACCTTTTTACCGTTAGCTGTTTGGGCACTACACACGATCTGTTTACCATCTTTCTCCATTCCTCTCTTGTCTTTTTCACTGGATAAAATCTCTTTCAGTGTCAGGCCGGTCCATTCGTTTAACTTGTCTTCCCGTCGCTTTTTCTGTCTGACTCTTTCTCTTTTTTCCTGGTACTGTTCCCTGAAGGAAGGTCTTTACGAGCCCTAAGGACCTTGTGATATAATCATAAAGTTTTAGTTTACTGGTATCTAAATCACTGCCATTTAAATCCCTTTTTGAAAACATACCATTTTTATATGGCTACAAGAAATTAAAAAAACTTTTCAAATTGGTATTCTTTTGACCCTTCCCCCAGATCTCTGTGGAAAGAGCTTGCCGCTTAATCCACCTAATGGGTCGGGATGATCTAAGTCCTAAGTAAATTAAATATAATAAAGTGAATCATATGGCACTCAAACTAAACATATTCATTCTAGTCTTATATTTTCAATACATTTATAAAGTTCTATATTTAATTGTTGGTGAGACTCATTGGTTTGTGGCACCAAACTGTTTTTAAAAATTTAAACTTGAAACAACATGACTAACTTCTTTGCGAACAATATACTAAGTACAACTTTGATTACAATATAGATAAGATCAACTTGATATGAAATGAAATAATAAGTAGTAGAATTTAGTAATAATATAAAATGGTATTGTGAACAAAATCTAACTCACTACAAAAACACGTCTTTTCACTCTGCTAATCTGGACTCGTTTCTCCCACCTAACACAGCTGACGACAAATTGACGCTATCTTGCATCATTTACAACCAATCGCTGACCTCTTCCCACCGTCACCATAGAAACACACACACACACACACTGTATGACAATGTTTTTGTTTTTCCAACCCACTCAAACTGTGCATAATTTGTGTGCATAAGTCGTGTGCATTTTTAGTGACGCCATTGTTACTTATTTTGTTAATTATCTATTACAGCTCAAAATATCAAAACGTCATTAGTTGTTATTATGTTAATCTCTGCTGGAGTTCTTGGTGTCATCTGTATTGTTATTACTGCCGTCATTTTTACAAGATGTAGACGTCGTCGGAGAGAAGCTAAGACGTATGTACATTTAACGTCTGCATTTTCTAAGATAAGATAAGATATTTATGTAAATTGTACATTCTTTTCATAAGGCAGATCGAAATAATGTAATTAGACGTCAGACCAACCGAGACCAATCGTCATTGTGGGCCTGAACATTGACCTGCAACGTCACAACCTGTGGGCATCGGAGACCAATAGACTTGTATTGGCGTCCTTGCCCAAATGTTGGGACATCGTAAGTCAGTGTTGAGGTCTACTATAACGATTGGTCTCGGCCCAACACTACAGGATGGAATCATTCGGAATTTTTTCTGCACACTCCATTAATCACACAACTGAACTACCTTTTTAATGTGTACCATTCTAGCGAAAACAAAAACATACAAAATATTAGAAGATGTGAAATAATGTATTTTTTTATCTGAACAGTTAACAGTGGCGTAGCTAGGGTGAGGGGAGAGGAAGGGGGGTTTTAAAATCCCACAGGGCCTCCACTTGGGTTAAAATGAGTGTTATTTACATTAAATTATAAAATAATAAGCAAAATTCAGGGTCCTTAAAGAGGTCAAGGCCCCCCCCCCCCCCGGGTCCTCAAATGAGGAAAAATTCCTAGCTACGCCCCTAATATGTAAAAATTTATTGTTAAAATTGTACAATTTTATAATTCATTTTTCTTCCATTACTAATGTCACAGATGCTATTATGGATTTAATTACATTTAAAAGCTTGTGTGTAAATTAGTATTAGAAAACCCTAACTGAGCCTCAAGAATTACACAAAAGGTCTAGTCCCTTAACAGAGCCGCAAGTTTAACTCAGTGACGTCACAATGATTGTCGCAAGTCTATTGGTTGATTTGAAAATAAACATTCTTTTTAAAAGAGTTAGGTCAGCTGACATAGAACGCGCCAGAGACCAGTCTGAGTTTTGCTTTGGAAGCGAGAGGTTCATATCTCTAGTGTGTTCTATAATAGTATTGAAGAAAGAGCCTTAGTATTGTATTTTCATTTTTAATATGTACCTTGTACATAAGCTGTACTTAAGTTGTATTTGAATAAAAGTTTCTAGTGTTTTATTTCTATGAGGAAGTTATTCAATTTAATTCCTAGATCGTCTGTGTTCATAATTGTATCTAGTTCAAGTTAGACTCCCCGGCATCACAAGTATACTCTCCTATCGTACAACAACTTTGTCATTGCATCTCAAAGATAAAGTTAGACTCGCCCGTCATCCACTTCATCAATACATTGTGACATCTGACATCTTGTCGATAGGAAAGGGCTTGTGACAACTAATATCATTTATTGATCGCTATATCGCTCTAAATTACGCGTTATGAATGTTCATTTTACACTATTTTACAGACATATTTACATTAGCAAACTTTGTGAAATTTCGGAACAGACTATAGCTTTTATATTTTTACATTATGTATTTGTATGTATAACATATCTCTAAGCATCTATCTGTGCAGTGAACTCACCTTGGAGTCTATGCCAGTACAATATAAGATTGATGCTACTAGAACTTACAGTGGATTACCAACCAAAAGCAATAATCCTGTCAATACAAAAGGTATAGATCTTCTTAATTAGAAGACATCAATAATTTCTGTACATTTGCATGGGGGGGGTGAGGAAGACATACATCGGGACCTCATAGGTTTAACAGACGTCCAGCATAAAGAGGCCACGTCCTCCTTTTTAAGGTCATGTCCTCCGTCCGGCGGTGTGAAAATTTTCGGCTTTTCACATCAATCGGATATGATAAGTACATCAATCGGTTTTATTCCCATTCCTACATAACGTCAGGATTAATTGTACAAACTCACACATACACAGCACTGTCACAGCAAGCAAGACACTTTTTTTTTTGCCAACCTCCTTCTTGGACAAGTTGTTCATTTTTTTTTTTCTAAAAAAGTTCAAATGAAACAAATTTATCAACATACACCAAGTTTTTTTTTTTCATTCCGGGGCATAATAAAAAATTTGAAAAAGGGCTTTTGCTTTTCAGAGTGAAGTGGGCAAAGAGGGAGATACATCCTCCAGTGAGAGGCACTTTTCTCACAATCTGCAAAAAAAAATGTAATGCATTGAGTTTTATATGGTTTTGTTAATGATGTAAAACTAAAAAAAAAAGATGTTACGTTACGAATTACTTCACAGAATATAGTCAGGATATACAGCCTTAGTTTTATTTCATAAAATACTGTGTAATCTTAGATATAGTTTTAAAAGTTTATTTTGTCTCTTCGTATGTGTGTTCACCTTAGTAAGGTTGTCCTACTTTTGCTGTAAAAAATTATTTGTAATTAAATGTCTTTCAGTAAAACATTCAACTATTCTTGTAATACACTAAAAAAATCTTCCTTCTCCAAGCATATTTCGCCCTTTGTTTTTACATAATACTCCTACGCATATTTTAAAGTTATGATTCTTTGGATTTATAAAAAACTCTTCTGGCGTTTCTTAGTCTGCTGTGTAATGACTGAGTGTAATAGTTCTTACTTGATTTGTTGCGCAAGTCTACTAATGAGTACCACAACTATAAAAGCACAACAAATATAGAGATTCAGAACTTGACACTTGAATAGCAGACTATACATTTATTCGATATAAAATATAAGCACACTGCTAAGTCCAGCCATCTAGGAATACAAGAACTACGTCCCATAAATCAGTAATAAAACCCAATAAAATTCATCAAGTACATAACTAGTAATGCTTTCTACTCACTAGGCATGATACGTCTATACAATTCTATGCCCATCGTGACTACTGACTTTTGACCATGTGGTCAACTCTCAGAACGAGACTTTTTAACCCATAATTCCAAACTAGACTTCCCTTTCTACCTGAAAATTATTGAAATAGTTGTACTCCGTATTCCCGACTAGATTATGTCAAGCTATTTTGTGAAACATATCAGTTGTCTTCATCCATTTCTAAGAAATGGTAAGACAAGTACTGCCAGTCTACTAATGATGCCTCAGTTTGAGAAATGTTGTTTTTATTGATTTTTTTTTTCCAAGAAAGTCTCCATGGTTATGAAGGACTACAATTTAGACAAGAAAATCAAGAGGATAAGAATGAACTGTGTGATGAGCTTTACATGAATGCCGCAGCCGTTAACGAGGCTACAGAAGACGATGTATTCTATGAAGATTTACCTTAAATGACTTGTATTATGACTTTTATTGACTGATGTAGTGTTGCTGTGCATATAAAAACCAGTTTTTGGATGAATAAAAAGTACCTAACCATTTCGTGTTCTTGATTCTTTATCTGTTTAGATATATTTTATTCCTAGTGATATGTAGATATATGTAAAGACTAGACATATTTTACCCGCGGCCCGCGGGTCCTTTTCGCGCATCACTGTCGATATAGTCTTTGAGAGTGTTTTGGAAACTATTAAACGAAATAATAATGTTATAAGTAGAGCGAACGTGTTAATGTAAACATTGTATGAATGAAGATATCGAAATAGCTATTCGACTTAAATCCATTTTTTCAAATAAAAACATGTGCTTGCAGGCCTACATATAGATCTATTTGATTGAAATTTGAAATGAATAGACTTAATTTTGTATGTTCATGTGTTAAAGTAGGCCTATAAAGTAGATCTTGAGTTAGACATAGATCTAGATCTAGACTAATTCAGAGGCTAGAGCTCACTTAGTCTGCGCATGCGTGACCTTTTTTTTATTAGATGTACCCCATTCATGAATGATACTATTTGAAAATGTCTTAACACCATTTCGCAGGTTTAGCGAACGAATGTATGAAATATGCTTTAGAAAAACAAATTTTAATGTTAATTTGATAAAATATGGAATGAATAGACTATAATTAGTATGTTTATATGTTATCGCATTAAACTATCTTTGCGAAGAGGAGATATATCATCGTAGAGTTGAATTAGAGTTTTAGACCTAGCATGGAAAGATTTGTAACATTACAATACTGTCTAGCCATACATTGTTCGTATGGAAATCTGAATGCGCAGTTATAAGGAACGAAATTATGTAAAAAATGCTTAGAAACACAAATTAGAAAAAAAAATTATTAAATAATGAAATCAAAGGACTTTCTTTTGTATTTTCAAGTATCAAAGTAAAAAACTATAAATGCAAAGTGTAGTTCTTAAAATTAGATGTAGATCTAAATCCTTTCGATCTTTTCTTATGTCAGCATTGTAAACAAAGCCTAGATCTATAAAATTCCATAGCTGTAATAGAGCTTGTCAACTTTGTTTTTTTTTTAGGGTCTTAAGTTTGTTTTAGGGCTACAATACATACACTACGGTCCAGGTTAGTACCCAAGGAATATTTCTGCCAAGTTTTATCAAGATTGGTCAAGCGGTTTTGTTTTCCATTCGCCTCATACATACATACATACCCACATACATACGCCTTACATATCCTTTTATATATTAGATATGTGTAAAGATATATGTAAAGAACGACGTAGGCCGAGATCTACTCGCGATGTCGACACTGCCAACTGGACGTAGATACGACAGAACATTTGCTAAACGAGTGCGCGGGACCGACACTAAAACAATGGCTCTTTGAGTGAAACTTCTGATCTGCATAGGGTCGTCGCTGCAGATAACATCCACCGAGCTATTGGAGCTGTCGTTTTCATGTAGTGGACGCCCTTACATTGCGGGGTGAGGGGCAACGAAACGGTAGACGCCCTCGCAAGGGAGGGAGCAATGGAAGCCACACACTTCGAAGCACCAAGAACGTTTTTTTACAAGCTACGGAAGAAATCCGAACACTCATTCATGAGAAGTGGTTAAAGTCCTGGGAGGAATCCGATAGAGCACGTGGTGTCTGGCAGCACATGCGTCACCCAGATGCATGGAGAAGGAGAAAAGAGGTCAGAGCAAGCAATTATTGCGCAGTGTAGGACGGAACATATATTGTCCTGTTGGGGCGTACTTTGCCCGGTTCCGTCCGAACTATGACTCCTGTCATTGTGGAGAGAGCGTCGAAACAGTGTCGCATATTTTGTACGAGTTTTTCCCAACTCCGAGAGTTAAGGGGGGGCGTGTCTCGGCACTCACTCGACTTGTATGGTAACCACGAAGCACTAAGCCGGACGGTCCAGTTTCTTTCCACAGCATTACGGGAGGATTAAGTCCTTCCTGCTCTGTTTTTTTTCATTAGAAGTTCATCTCATGTATCTTGATTCGTTAATTTCTTCACTAACGTCTCTCTTTTCAAGCAATAATAATGCTCCATTCAACCTGTTTTGTCTTCATTCTAAAACGATTCAAGAATTTCTAATATACAAAAGAATATCAGAACTGCCAGATACGCGTTCATCGCCGGCTTGTCCATCGCGACGAGAAGCGATTCAGTAGTCAAGTTATTGACAGTTTTAGCAGTGTGTGCGTTTTTTTATATGATCGACCGTTGGGATGCACGGGCCGCATGGATAAACGTACCAAGTAAAAAAGTAAAGTGTCCCCTTCAGACCTTGCGATCTATAGGGCAGATGATGTTAAGGTCATCTGTTTGGCCAATGGTTAACGAGCAGGGTGTTATGTGGCCAGCACAACGACCAACCGCCTTTACTTTCCCCAACTAAAGTCAGGTACCCATTAGAGTTGGGTGGACTCAGAGGCGCCCTAAAAATCCCGAAATTCAAAATCCCAGTCTTCACCGGGATTCGAACCCAGAACCTCAGGTTCGGAAGCCAAGTGCTTAACCATTTGACCACCGCGCCCCCTAAACGTACCAACGTGTACAGTCAATAGTTTGTTCACATGTTTTCTTGTATTTCATCAAACAAGTACTTACAGTGAACTTAATATCGCATGAGTAGGGTTGGGGGAGCAAGGGTGCGGCAGTTCTTTTCTTTAATATTCTCTGTAATAAAAACGTTGAAGCTACGACCACGACTTGCACCCAACTGCTAAAAATCCTGCGGGTGTCCATGGAATAGTTTATGCAGCTATAGAAGCATCTGACCACTTCATAAAAACGTATTAAGTCAGTGAAAACACTTAACATGTCAAACAGATTGTCCCACTCAATTTGTTATCTCTAATTAGTCATCAAGGATATTAGAAGTGGGAGTCCATGGCAGAGCAAGCTAGCTGACGAAGTTTTTAAAATACTTTAATAATATTCATAGAATGAGGAGAACGATAAGTTACGTTCAGTGGCGTCAACAAGCAGGTGCGGAGGGGGGTGCGGGCCGCACGGGGTGACACCATTCAGGGGGAAAAATTAATTTTTTTTCAATATTCAAGTTTTAAAAAATTACTGCCTCAAACTTCTCTCTTAATTTAATATCAACATGTTCCAACCCTCCTTGATTTAAATATTTCTTTCCGTATTTATTTACCATATTCTGGTAAAATCGACGTTGGTATCGTCAGTTAGGAGAGAGAGAGTTAATTCTGTTTGACTTTAATATGTGTTTTAGACGCCAGGACAAAGAGTATGAAACCCAGAAATATAGAAAAACCCTTGATGCTTGACAACTCTGATTGAATTTGAGACACTCCCCCAAACATCTGACCAGTTGAGTGGTGAACTTATTTTATTATTTTTTTTTGTAAAATGTTGAGAAACACAAAGATGTAAGCCTCTCGCCGGCCATGCGATGGGCTGCAAGCTTTCTCCGCAGAAATCAGTCTAAGGCGACTTTCACAGACACTTCTCAGCAGGTATCCACTAAATTCAGGACTTCTACAAGGGTGTGAGGAAGATGACTACGTCCTACGATGTCATGTGTCAATCTAGTCATACATGTTAGTCAGTGACTTAAACTCTGTTAAGTTGTTAGTCTTCCTGGCTGATTCAGGTAGTCACATCCCTTCTCTAATAGCACTAGAGGAAAAGTAGTACTTGTGCGATTGTTTGTCCTAGCATATAAAAAAAAAGAAACATGTCATCTTAGTATCTTTCTGAATATTTTATTAGGTTGTGTTATGTACTTGTAAGTTGAACGATGGGGCATAACACATGATCTGTAGACCGACTTATCCGTGCTTTAGTGTATTTCGCCTTGACTACAAAATAAAAAAATATATTTGAATTTCGATGGGTCAGAAAATTTAAAATGTTTTTTTTTTTTTTATAATATTTTTCTTCATTTTTACGGCTGGCAAAAAATCCCGTGATTAAGAGGTGTCTGCTTGTAAAGTGCATGGAGAAAGATGGTCGATAGGTCATTTGTTATGCTCCATCGTCTAGCTTACAATACAGCTCTGAATTTAAAACAGTGCATCTACCAACAGCCTTACCCTCAACAGACTCAAAAAATATACTCTTTTTATACTAAAATATCTATAATATTCGATAAAGGAAAGGGGATTAAATATTCAAGAGCTCTATTTCTTTATTCTAAAATATAACATGCTCTTAGATACAGTCTACCATAAGTGGAACGTTATTAAACCTTTCGAAAAATTGTAGAGGCCTCCACCTCCGGGGTATCGACATATTTAAATCCGCCCTACACGTACTTAAGAAACATCATAGCTCTGTACCACAATTTAATGCTGGTGTAACACTTCAGAATGTTGACGTGGGTATTTGGGAAATCAACAGGCTGCAACCAGACGGTAAACAGCTTCCTGGTAACAAAATTAAGTGAGTCTCAACAACATTGGTGAGCTACACTGTCATAGATACATACACTGGTTAACTTCTACAATAAAGGACTCAAAATGACTTTTCTTTTATCATTTATAATGTTGTTGATTGTCAAGGTAAATATGAAAAAAGGAAGAATACAATTTTGTGTTTTTTTTAATTATTTTGGCTTCAATTTAATGTCATAAGTTTAAATTTAAGTATCTAATTGTGTATTCTGCCTATGTGTGTATTCTACCTATCTTAATGTGTATTTTGCCTATCTTAATGTGTATTTTGACTATCTTAATGTGTATTTTGACTATCTAAATCCAATCGGCGTGTATTTCAAGAAAATTTCCCTGTTAAGACCTAGCGATCTATAGGGCATATGATGTAAAGGTCATCTGTTTCTATGACCGACGGTTAACGAGGATGTCATCTGACCAGCACAACGACTAACCGCTTTAACTTTCCCCATCTAATGTCAGGTAACCAGCAAAACTGAGTGAACTCAGGGTCGTCTAAAAATCCCGAAATTCAAAATTTCAATATACACCTAGATTCGAACCTCCGACACCTCTGTTGGGAAGTTAAGCTTTTTACCACTCATCCACCACACTTCCATCTCTATGTATTTATTGTATTCTTTTTTTTTATGTTGTACCTCACAGCCTTAAAAAAAAAAAAAAAAACTTTTTAGAACTGAATGTCACAAAACTAAAGAACTCCTAATATATTCCAGTAGGACAAAACAAGTGGCATGAAATGCATAAAAAAAACAATAAAGTGATACAGCCAGTGAGGTCAAACAAATATCATAGTGTCTTGTTGACAACAAGCGTTCGTGGCAAGACCACCTTTAAACTACAAAAGAAAATCTTATATAATTTTTACTGTGCGACCATGAAAAATCTATTAACATATGGAATAACTTGTTGGCAAGGTAACGTTCCCTCTAACCTGTAGCGCCGCTTTGAAAAAAGAGCATCGAAAACTACACGCAGAACACTGCCATATTTAAACGAAATTTTTGAACTAAAACGTCTTACCAAAATCAGAAAAATCTCAAAAGATGACAGCCACCGGCGCCATCATAACTATGTCAAGTCTCGTCGCGAAGTGAATGGTACAAAAAATCTTTCGTTCTTTACTCGGTCAGACCGAGACCAACGGTGTAGAAGGCCTTAATGCTGGCCTACAACGTCACAACCTGTGGGGAGTAGAGAACAGTAGCTGGTCGCCACGTCGTACAGACCTGTATATATATATATATATATATATATATATATATATTACTTAAATTTCAAATCTTATGGACACAAATAACTAATGTTCTTTCTATAACATAAATGCTTGAACACCAGCACACATACAAAACATAGATATGTTACATTCTTTTTAAAGACATAATAAAATGAACATAAACAATGTGGCTAAACCTTTAGCACCAAAATATCCCGCGTTAAAACGGCGCGCCAAAACGACCTCTAATATCTACTAACAACACAAGTATTTTTATCTCCAACAGATATTGGTTGCACAACGTAAGGTTTGTACACCACCAGTGACTTCGTTAACTCCTTACTCTGGCTCGTGTCAGACAAACGTCCAGTGTGTCACCAAGCAATGCATCAACAAACGCTGTCACTGCAGCGGTAACTTCCACTTTGACCACTGTACTGCTAAGTGCTTGCCAAGTAAGAAATTCACTTTTTAAAATAAACTAGCTATATCCTTTAGCAGATATTCAGTAACCCCAGCGTCTACAGTCTGCCTCTTTGTTCACATTTACTTTACATGTGACATTTAGAGCGCATCGTATTATATCGGCAATAGGATAATCCATACAATGCGTTAATTTGCATAGACTGTCAACATGGTGAACTATAAAGCTAGATAGAAACATGTAAGAAATAACTTTACATTTCTATCTCTCTTTCATTCTTGAATCTAAAAGCGTCACATTACATAAAACTAAAACTCAAGTTTCTGTTTACACATCGTATCATTCAAATTTGTTTGACATTTGGTACCACAACTTACTTAGTTACTTATTTAGGTACTCCCGCGCCGTTCGGCGCTTTGGGCGGCAAGCTGTCTCCATAATGATCTGTCATTGGTAATGTCTGAAGCCTCCTCCCATCTGGTGTCCACTGTTCTGATGTCCTCCATGAAGGTATGACGCCAAGTTATACGAGGACGTCCCTGTTTGCGTTTTCCTCGTATTGGCCTCCATGTCATCGCAATTCTAGGTATGCGTAGTTCATTTTGTCGTAGAACATGTCCCGCAAACCTCATGCGACGTTCTGTCACAACCTCACTGAGTGTTCGACTCCCAGTTCGGCATAGGATTTCCTTGTTTGAGACCCGATCTGTGTAACTGACTCTCATAATCCGTCTCAGCCATTTTTGTTGAGCTATATTTAGTCTCTTCTCAATTTTGACAGATGACTTCCATGTCTCACATGCATATGTTGCAGTTTGAATGACGATTGTGTTGAGAAGGTGTATTTTTGTCTCAAGTCCAATGGCTTGGCTTGTCCAAATAGGCTGCAGCCTTTGGAAAATGCTCCCTGCCTTTCCTATTCGGCACACTACATCATGGTATGCATCCCCATCATTTCCACAGGGCGTGGAAAAAAAAATATTTATTATTATTTATTATTATTAGCGGCCCCCGAAAGGGGAAAAGACGCTATTAGTTTTGTGTGGCCTGTCTGTCCGTCTGTCTGTCTGTCTGTCTGTCTGTCTGTCTGTCTGTCTGTCTGTCTGTCCGTCCGTCCGTCCCGTTTAGTGCTCAGAAAGTAGAAGAGAAAATGAAAATCTGACATCACGATAATATAGAGCATTCAAAGTTCTGATGCAACGGCTACTTTTTTTTTTTCTAAAAGCTCAAAATCTAATTTTTAAAAATATTTTATGCAAACAGTATTTAAAGAGAAAAAACCTAATTAGTATGCAATATAAATGAAACCTACTTTAAGACAATTAATAATCTAATATACTGCACTATATTTCACATTTTCTTTTGTTCCAACATACAAGTAACATACCAGTATTTACTCGTAAAGTAATCAACTCATAAAAGAGGTGTGACAGTTGTCTTGAACATCGGCTTTACAAGGCTAACGTTGAGAGATCAAAGCACGGAAGATGTATATTTTGACCGCTGGGGCACTAAATAAGATCTGTTTTTTTTTTAAATGAACTTTTAGCAGCGACAAAGAGAGCTTGTGTGATACACAAACTCAGAGGCGGCCCCTGTTAAGAGATCAAAGCACGGGAGATGAATATTTCTGTCGTTTATCTTTGATATAATTTTTTTTAAATGAACTTTTAGCAGCGACAAAGAGAGTTTGTGTGATACACAAACTCAGAGGCGGCCCCCGTTGAGAGATCAAAGCACGGAAGATGTATATTTCTGTCGTTTATCTTTGATATACTTTTTTTTAAATGAACTTTTAGCAGCGAGAGATCAAAGCGGATCTGATAGGGATCCGACTCCGACGGGGGCCGCATCTGAGTTTGTGTATCACACAAACTCTCTTTGTAATCTTGTTATTATAGCTTTTATATAGCGCTACTTTCATGCTTATAGCATGCTCAGAGCGCTTTGGTCCAATCTCATTTGTGGACCAGTGGGGGGGAGGGGGTATCTAGGAGTTGGTTTCTCGTGCTGCCTTTGGGCGCTCAGTAAACACAACTCTGCCCGAGTCGGGTGTCGAACCTCGAGCCCCCTTCTAGGTAGCCAAGCAAGCCAAGATCAAGCCGCACTTAGCCTCTCGACCACGCTTCCCATTTATTAGGCTTATACTTCTGCTCCCACGCTGTTAGAACGTTCAAAAGACTCGGTGATGTAGCAAAGAAGCTAACAGAATATTAAGCTATCGAAAGATCAAATGGTTATCTCGCGGTTTGGGTGTCTTCCATAGTCTAGCGCTGGGGGGGGGGCGTGAAACTACAACAGCTAAATATGGAAACAGGAAGGACTCTAAGCCTTTCAATTTTTTAAAACTCTTTCTCTCCTATTTGGCTATACCATCGTTGATGTGATTTGACCCCAGAAAATTGTTGTCTTTTTATAAACATTAATTTGTGTCTCATAAAAACAGCATTCATTCCCTTTCAATTATATACCAAATAAAATATTTTCTGATAACGAAGTTATAAGACTCATGCCGCTAAATAACGTAACTGTTACATAAATCTAATCAATCACAACCATTACGTCTTGGATTCGATTTATATTTTTTTTTTGAACTAAGACTAAGCTTATATCAATGTATTCTGTCTGTTTGAAAAAACTTTGTACACGTGATATCTCTGACGCCCCATCTCGGAAAAAGCTGAAATTGTGCACAATTATTCCTTTTACCTGATCACGCAAGAATCAATAAAAAACAAGATTACAAAGAGAGTTTGTGTGATACGCAAACTCAGAGGCGGCCCCCGTCTGAGTCGGATCCCTGTCAGAATCAGATCCGCCTATTCGCAAGATGTTTCGGATGTTCATTCTAAGTTGAAAATAATTAACTTCTCGCTGGACAACGGAGGATGGCGAGCAGGATATAAACCTGCCTTATCTTGATGTTTGCG
Source organism: Biomphalaria straminea (assembly GCA_021533235.1). Classification (NCBI taxonomy): domain Eukaryota; kingdom Metazoa; phylum Mollusca; class Gastropoda; family Planorbidae; genus Biomphalaria; species Biomphalaria straminea. Next base: position 1,725 of record JADKLZ010018599.1, on the reverse strand, counting down.
CACTAGACTGTAGTTCGGATTTATAGTTGGTCCCTGGCTCAGTTCCTGCATGCTCCCATCCCCTCCTGAGGAAGGTTTGAACTAGGAAGTAAACTATCTTTAACTCTGAAGAAACATTCGAAACATGTAAAACAAACAGACACATAACCCGAGAGCGTCGAGATAATCAGTTACGAACCCTAACCGCACGACAAGGTATTGCTCTTAACTTAATAACAAACTGGTTACAAACTAATAGCCTGATATATACAATATGTCACACGAGCGATTTTAAATAATCTTTCAGCATTGATCTGTAGGGATGTAGATCTACATAAACTAAACTTCTGATTTAGCACTCTCTCTATATATATATATATCTTATTAATTATTATTAGGCCTATTAATAATTTGCATTTAATTTAGATAAGATATACGTAAAATTAAAAAATAAAAGCCCAGATAATTAATAGAATGAATGCAATATTAAATTTAAAAATAGAAGATTAGTTTTAGTTTATTATAACATTTCAATGTAGATCTAGACATAAACATCCGGACCAATCTATTATAGATACTTAAACTATCGCAATTATTCTGAAGGAACATTAAAGGTTACATCATATTTACAAAAGCCTATAGTGTTATTTTTTTAATCTAACCGTGACGGACAGCCCGACCAACAGACAAAGCGCACAAAAATAATCTTCTTTCATTCTATTGGGGACACTAAACAATTTTTTTTTAATCTGATTTTTTTAAAAGTTTAAGAAATTAGTTTATAATCATGTCATGGCCGGGTTTACGCTAGTACAAGAAAGTCGCTGCATAAAAAGTTCATTTAAAAAAATGTGCGTGATATTTACAAGCCAAGAGCATTTCTTATTGTAACATTCCCTCCCTTACATTTACGTAATTGTTTTTGAACTGGTGTATTGTTATTAAAAATCGCTTGCATAATTAATTTTATAAATTAAACGGTTTGCTTTTAGAAAAGCCGCATTTAATGGTGAAATAATATTTTTCATATCTCTTCTAGTTTTCGAGCCCCTTTTTCAACTAATACTATTAAAAGCACAGATTTATTTTGGTTGCTCTAGAATCTAGATCTATTAAAAATTGAATTACGCGAATGATCAAAATCCAATCAGACTTCACATAAGGCTTTTTTTTTCTTTAAAGCATTTTTTTATGTTTTTTTTTTCTATAGATTGTGGAACTACTTTAACTCAGACTAAGGGAGTCATTGCAACACCAGATTACTTCCACGGCTCTACACACTCTTGTGCATGGACTATTGCTGGATCAAGTAGTGACCAGTATGTCGTCTTTAGGTAAGTGATAGTTAGGAAACGTGAATGTAAATGTGTTCATTAGACTTAAACAAGCTTATATGGGTTATATCTGTTTTCTAAATACTTTATTGAGCTTTCAAGTAGCAAGTCATGATCTGAATGTCCATGGAATAGGGACACTTTTGTAACTCTGTTGTTCACAGCTCACAACAGTTATATTCAGTCTCACCAATGTTTGTATAACTACTTTCAATCTCACCCATGTTTGTATATTTACTTTCAATCTCACCCATGTTTGTATAACTACTTTCAATCTCCCCAATGTTTATATATTAACTTTCAATCTCACCCCAGGTTTGTATATTTACTTTCAATCTTACCCATGTTTGTAAAATTACTTTCACTCTCACCAATGTTTGTATAATTACTTTCAGTCTCACCAATGTGTGTA
>JADKLZ010018550.1:0-16373 GCA_021533235.1 Biomphalaria straminea | reverse complement strand
AGAAAAAGAGGCAGAGAGAGACTTAGATAGACAAAAAGAAATAAGAGAGGGAGGGAGAGAGACTGTGCAAATATAGTTTGTTCTTTCTTTTTTTTTACAGATTTAAATTGACTACTTTTGTAGCGCATTTGTGTCCTGTGCAGAACAAGACTAAAATGAAATTGATATTACACCTACCAGAAACTAAACGGACAACCTATCCATTAATGGAACGAAATTTTAAAAGAATTTTCAGACCTTCTCAGTGTTCTAAAATTTTACTCAACTAATTCTTATAATATTACTTGACAAATGTGTACAGAGCTCATTATTACAATTCTAACTATCATAACAAAAGGAAAATGTCGAGATTGTAGAGAATGTCGTTTTGGCATGAATTGTTTTGTATTTCAAACGTTTCAGGACAAAGTTTGCTTTACATTTCTTCTATTCTGTCCTTTGTTATCTGAATGTATTGTACGGCCCTAGTTTGAACGTGACGAGACAGCAATACTCGACTCTCATTTGATTGGTGTCTGCCCAGTACGGACAAAACAACATGGTATTCTATTACCTCCCTTGTGTGTGTGTGTGTGTTCCCTGACATTACCTGTCATTTATCAATGCCTGGACATGAAGTTAATAACACCATAGAAAAGTCTGGCGGATGTTTTGCTGATGTTTTTTTTTTTACAACCAAACAAAAAATTCTGTTTTTCTTCCAATGATGATAGAAATCAAGCGTCAAAACTGTCGTTTCGTTGTCGCTATTGACATGTAAATGTTTAGACATTGTAAATATCAGTATACTATGTTTCTGTAGCGCATAGTTATGTCAAATCTAAGGTTTAAAAGACTTGCTGCTTACTTACTTACAGTTAATATTAAGTTTCAAAGATGTCTGTATACAAAGTATCGATGGGACTAATTCAACTTCTTACACTTGTTCGAGATACCAAACATAATTAATTACCAATAACTTTTTTTTTTATTTATTCTGTTTTGTCAGGTAAAAGAAATAATTGTGCCTAATTTCAGCTTGATCCGAGATCAGGTGTGGCACTCAACTTTTGAGTAGGTTAGGCGGTCCAATTTCTTGCAGCAAAGAAACAGGTTGTTAAAATAAAAGCTACTTATTGATATATAGCATAACTAACCTCTATAACTATGTCGCTCCTCTTCAGGTATCTTGGTCGCTGTCGTAGGGCTGTAAGGGGCAGGGAGCGGCCCTAGCAATGCGTGGGGCCCTGGGCGAGCGTCATGTGCGGGGCCCTTAGCCGTAAGGGTAGACTATATATACATCTCGCTAACGGGCTAATCCGTCTCTCACCTGTATAATAACAATTCGGTATGTCCGCCTGTAACGCCGTGGGCCTTATTTTTGTTGCAAAACATAAAGCAATTTGTAGGTACTTTTGCCTATCTATTGGTCGATGAAGTAAAGTACACTACATGTTGTATTGTAATTGTTTTGCATTAACAGAAGCTAATAAATAGGAAAACACTCGCGCACTACTAATATAATGTCTCCTCTCTCACTCTAAAATTGAAGTAAATTGGACGTTCTATAAGAACAACGTATGCTATAGGAGCTACAGTGGTCCACACACTTTCGCAGATCCGACTTTTGCGGAAGAGTTATACAACTGGATTTTCAATTAAAAAAATATACTCCTATACAGGTTTTTTTTTAAACATGGTGACGGGTTTTTCCACGTCCACACTTAACACGTCACGATAATACTTTCTGGAATCAGATTGGCCGAAATAGCTGTACAAGCACATCATCTGGTGATACTAATTTTATCCAAAAATAGTATGCCTATACGTTCATGAAATAAAATAGCCTATCGCGAAAATTTGAACTTCGCGTGCGGTCTTAAAATGTATTACAGGTGTAGGTCTTACAAGCACTGTACATTTGTTTAGTTATTTACAGTGCTTTTTTTTTAATAAAAAAAGGTTTCAGTACTCAGTGATGGATTACCTAACTTATAACTACTTATACATTAATATAAAACGTTAAAATACAAGAAAATTAAGAAAATTAATAATTTTACCCCACATTCAAAAAGGGTGTCGGTGCGATGTAGGCCTACCGGTGGGTACCGTCACAAAGAAAGCACTTAATATTTTAAATAAAAAAAATCAATTTATCAAAATTGCATTTATGTTACTACTAATGTTTTAAATGACTCTTTCATATAGCGCCTACATTTAATTTCATAATGCAAAGGGTAGTTTAAAATGTATCAATACACATTTTCCTAATAAAATCCGATTGGACGTCGATATTAATATACGAAATAAACGTTTTGGATTTGTTGCTTGCACTTATGTGTTTTTATTGTGAAATGTCAAACGCTGATAGCCTTCTAGACTCAGTTCATTAGATGTTGTCTTTACTGAAACTGAACGTCATTTCGAAACCAAAAATGTATGCTAGGAGCTTATTTGTATAATAAAAATACTAGGAAAATATTGAGTAACGAGTCCTAGTTTCTGCTAACTCATTTAATTTTCGAAGTTGGTGACAATAAAATCTCCCATCGTGGGGCCCCTCTCAGGCTCGGGGCCTGGGGCGGTTGCCCCACTTGCCACCCACTAAATCCGCTACTGGTGAGGGGTATAGTGCGATTACAGCTACTGCCCTCATCACTTTAGACTTTTGAGAGGGGGTGGCAGTACAATTTTTAAGCAGAAATCATAGTGTATGAACAAAATTTGTTGAGAATCTTTATAATATAAGCTACTTATTGATATGTGAACCCATTTGTATATTATGTCACACCAAACTCTAACCTCAAATAAAATCATTAGTAAATATTAAATCTTTATATCAAACTTAATTTGACCTGCCTTTTTGAATAGAATGAATAATGAGCTGTGGATGTCAGGAGAAGGCGTTTCTGGCCAGTGAAGAAAGCAAGAAGACAATAAATATATATATTGTCTTCTTGATGTATCTCACTATCCAGGTTGTCTGTACCACACGACACCACCAACTGAAAGAACATGACAACTCATTGCTCCAAATAACGTAAATGTTTAATGTCAATAAATAACAGCTAATACTGTACTATTGGCAGCACTTAACGCAAGACTGTACAAATATTTCTCCGTTAATAGCCGCACCGCAGTATCAACACTTGCACTGGTCTCTCTCTGCCTCGTCTCGAACTTGAAATGAGCCGTCGTAATGAACCGTAGATCGGGAAGTTGTGACTGCCGGTCTCCGATACCTTCGCTCTTATATAGGGTCCCTGCTGGCCTTCTCGAACCGGGTAGAACGCTGATCGACGTTTCTAGGTGTTCAGATGACAGCAGATCTCGTGACGCTCCTGAGCTCTGTTCACGACGCCAATCCTTCCCGAACCGTCATGTTGACACTGGACTCGGCTGACCGTGGTAACTCGTCACGCTTGACCGCTCCTCTGGCCTGGGGCGATTTGTGTCGGCTGAGTACACATGCCACTACCCCCAATTGTGCCACCACCAGGTTTATAACAATATATAGATATAGATATATATAGATATTTAGATATAAAGAGAGAAAGAAAGAGAGAAAGAGAGATAGAGAGACGTATGCGTTTATATATGGGTTAGGATTTACTGGGCATTAGGGTTAGGGTTTAGAAAAAATCGCCCCCTCTCAAAAGTTCTGGATCCGCTACTCATAGTCTCGTAATTGTGTGCAGATAAAACTTTGACAAGGATTTCTTGCTTCCACGTCATTCTCTAATCAAAACTGGTTTAAATATCAACGTTGAAGATATTCAAGACACAACTCAGATAGAGTTTATTGAATCATTAATAGCCATGCAGCTAAAAAAGATGTCTATTTAATGTCAATGGATCAAATGCATCATATCCCATTCTTCACTGGTTGAAATGTTACTGAGCAAACAAAGTTCTTGGCTAGTTGAATTGAAATGCTCCAATTAAAGTCCATGGTTAGATGCAACTGTAAACAAAGTTTTGGGTACGTTAACTCTTGAGTTTGTAGTGGCTTGTGAAACTAATAAACACATCTTCATTTATTTAGTAATTATGAATTAATTGTGCTGTATAGAGGGACTTCTAATGGTCCGACAGTTATGCTGGGCAGGGCACGTTTTTCACAGCACAATTATAAGTTCATCTTAGAATTCGAAGATTAAAGAGGAATGCAGTATTTCCCGTGGCTGCGCAGCCCCAGCTGTGACCTACATATTTTGCCATAGTCATGGCAAGCATTGTCATTGTCAAACATAGCCATTGTCCGCAGGTGGTCAATTTAGATTTTCTTTTCGCCGTCTGCGTTTGTCCTCGGCAGCAGATTTTCGTTTGGTCTCAAATATGTATCCCGCGACCTCCAGCTGTCTCGCTCTGACGCCGCATGCAGCCAGGTGCTCTCTTCTATGTCAGCCAAGGAAAGTTGACGCCTAAGCTGGTCTTTGATGCGTATCCGTGGGGCTCTCTGTTACGTCGACCAATTAACATGCCACAAAAAAAAACAAACGTTCGTCTCCCATAAGGGATACGTGCCCTGCCCAGCATAACTGTCAGACCATTAGAAGTTCCTCTATACAGCACAGGTAGATTACTAAAAATATACTAGCAGTCAAATTTTTACTGTTTATTATTAAAAGTCAAGATTCGGAAAAAATGTATAGTAGGCCTAAAGATGCTTGAAATAGCAGATTTCGTAGCTTCTAATAATTATTATTATTATAGCTTTTATATAGCGCTACTTTCGTGCTTATAGCATGCTCAGAGCGCTTTGGTCCAATCTCATTTTTGGACCGGTGGGGAGGAGGGGGTATCTAGGAATTGGTTTCCCGTGCTGCCTTTGGGCGCTCAGTAAACACAACTCTGCCCGAGACGGGTGTCGAACCTCGAGCCCCCTTCTAGGTAGCCAAGCAAGCCAAGCTCAAGCCGCACTTAGCCTCTCGACCACGCTTCCCATTTCCCGTTCCTTTTCTTACTCCCAATATTATTGCGGAACTTTATCTGATGTACCCATTCAGTTGAACATTTAAGAAGGATTAAAGTCTATAAAAATTAAACTTTTAAGGATGTTAATATATGAGATAGAGTCAATGTTGCTCCTCCGTGGTCCACAATAAAGGTAGACAGATTTATATATTTCCAGCAATAATATAAAAAATGCACACTTGGTATGGATGAATTTTAAGATGTGCAGGAGTGTTCAATGGCAATAACCAGCTGCTTCCTTTTACATATTTATTTTGAGAACACATATATGTATTCTTTGTGAAGGTAAAAACAAAATATAGCATATATATATAGTCCGTCCATCGTGGTTCGATGATGATCACTTTGTCATCCAGTGGGCTGAGGGCTTTGCACTGGGGTTTTATGCCTCCTCATGTGATCTATGCGAGCCCGGAATGTTCGGCCGCACTCTGGGCAGGTAATTCCAGCTGGAGTGTTATTTGCCTTGCTTTCCTTCTCTGGCGTTTTTCGTCTCCCAGCGTTGTTCTATTTTCCTCAGCAACCTGTGCGCTAGATCTCACAGCGCGGCGCCATGATGCTCCGTCATGTGCTCCTGTCTCCCAGGTGCCTGGGTCAATGTTGGACGCCTTTAGAGAAGCTTTGAGGGTGTCCCTGAAGCGCTTTCTCTGACCACCTTGCGAACGCTTTCATTCACTTAATTGGCCATACATGAAACGTTTTGGGATGCGGTGGTCCTCCATCCTGCATACGTGTCCTGCCCATCGCAGCTGGGACTGCATCAGGATTGTGTGGATGCTTTCAGACCCGCTCTTTGAAGGACTTCAGTATCTGGCATTTTGTCCTGCCATTTGACAGTTAGTATTTTTCTCAGACATGTCATGTGAAAGTGATTTAGTTTCTTGGCATGTCTTCTGTATACTGTCCATGTTTCTGAGGCATAGAGCAATGTAGGGAGGATGACGGCTCGGTAGACCCCTAGCTTTGTATTTGTGGTGATACCGCGTCTGTTCCAAACATTGTTAGATAGTCTGCCATAAGATGCACTGGCCTTGGCGATACGAAGGTCGATTTCGTTATCGATATTTCGGTTTCAAATTAGAACATGCATCTTGATACATCAATGTGTATCAAGGAAATCAAGAAAAATATTTTTTTACTTAGAAAAAAAAGACAATATCTCCATTATACAAGCTGTAGAACGATTATTTCTCTCTTCATTACTAATAAATGTTATATTTAAGATAAAATGCATACCCCTCATTCCCCCTTCCTCCACACGGAGAATTAGATTAGATTTTATAACATTCAAATGAGAGACCCTTTAGATCTAGACCATATATAATATATTTTCCGTCTCTGATGTAGACCTAGAAGACTATGCGCAAAAAGTTCCTAAACATTAAGTTATTAAATTCTTCAATAAATGCGGAAATAGGCCTACCCAAAGACACATATAAATACAAATATTTTCTAGTTCTCTGGCCAAACTTTAAATTTAAAAATCATATCGTTGAAATTAGAGCATTAGATGCCATGAAGATATGAGCTGAATAGAGGTATTTTACAGAGTCTCAGGGGTTCTCATATTTCAATGTATCAAAGAGTATTTTCAGTCTTCACATCTCAATGGTTCATATAATTTGTCGTAATGAAAAAAAAATTGAAAACGATCTGCTCTTGTAATGGAAATCCCAAGAATGTATCTTATTAGAATGCTACACAAAACTATGCCATTTGGATAATATTGATATAATATTACAAAACAAAACAAATGACAAACAAACAAAAAACAATGATTATATAACACGATATTGCCTGTTCTTTTAGTCATGTCATTATCATTGAAATGAAATATCAAATGGCTCACTCTCGATGTGAGGAGAACACGCAATGTTATTAAAAACTGGCCAACATGTCAAGAAGTAATCAATACCCACACAAGAAAGAGATTAGACAGGGCAAAGTTTTAAAGGTACTACTACAAAGTTAGTTAATTTAGGGTCTACTAGAAGGTCAGTTTATTTAGGTACTACAACAAAGTCAATTTATTTATTTAGGTACTACAACAAAGTCAATTTATTTAGGTACTACTAGAAGTTCAGTTTAATTAGGTACTATTACAAAGTCATTTGATTAAGGCACTAGTACAAAGTCAATTTATTAAGGTACTACAACAAAGTCAATTTATTTAGGTACTACTAGAAGTTCAGTTTATTTAAGTACTATTACAAAGTCATTTTCCTTGTTTGAGACCTGATCTGTCCAGATCCTACGACACCTATACAGTCAGTTTAGTAGCAGCATTCAACACAAGAAGGAACAACAAAATTTTTTAGCATCGAGGCAGGTGAGAGACAGGGGTGCATTTTATCTCCCTTCCTTTTTTTTCCTATCTATTGACTAGATAGAGAGGAGAGTTATGAACCAGACTGCCTTTGGTAATTCATGGCGCGAACAAATCCGAATGACAGACTTGGACTTTGCTGATGACGTTGCACTACTAGGGGCTAGAAATAAATGTATTCAAGAAATGACGGAGAGCCTAGATAGAGTGGCACCCAAAGTTGGCCTCCGCATAAACTTGTATAAGACTAAAATTGTACGGGTGTCCCCGTCAGACTTGGCGAGTCAAAGCTTGAAGAGCTGGACAAGTTCACGTACCTTGTCAGCATCTAACAAATGATGGGGATGCCTACCAAGATGTAGCGTGCCTCAAAGGCAGGATGCATTTTTCAAAGGCTGCAGCCTATTTGGACTAGTCAAGCCATTGGACTCGAGACAAACATACACCTTCTCAACACAATCCTCATTCCAACTGCAACATATGCATGTGAGAAATGGAAGTCATCTGTCAAAATTGAGAAAAGACTAAATGTGGCTCAACAAATATGGCTGAGACGGATTTTTGGAATCAGTTACACAGATCAGGTCTAAGGTACTACTACAAAGTCAATTTATTAGGTTACTACTAGAAGATCAGTTTCTGAAGGTACTACAAGAAGATCAGTTTCTGAAGGTACTACAAGAAGATCAGTTTATTAAGGTACTACAAGAAGATCAGTTTCTGAAGGTACTACTAGAAGATCAGTTTATTAAGGTACTACAAGAAGATCAACATTTTAAGGCACTAATAAAAAACCTATTTTAAGGCACTACTAGAAAATCAAATTATTAAGGCACTACTAGAAAATCAATAGTTTTTGTGTCCACTGGATTTTTTCGGTTTTTTTTTAGGGCTAAACTAGGAATTCTTTATGAGTCTGTAGTTTCTTTGTACCTCCCTTCTGGCATAAGTGTAGCGTTCTCTGATTACGTGTTAAGGCAGATTGCTCCTTACAGCAGTGTTGCTTGAGTTTTAAGAGATTTTCGATTTGCGTATTGTTTTCGTCAAACCGTTTTGTCTGACGCGGCACACTTAGCCATAGAGTACACATAGTCTTTCACTCTATTGCAGCTCCACGTCCTTCTTCACGTGCACCGCTTTTGTTTCACTGTCTAGGTTATTGATAAGTTCTTACTTGCTGTCTGGGCTTGAAAGCTTGTCGACATCTATTAGCAAACTTACTTGCTTCAGGTGATTTAATGCATATTTTCAACTTAGATAACATTAGGTCCAATAGTCTATTCTGCATACAGCTTTTGTGATTTTGACACCGGTTTGTCACACTGACTATGAGGAACTCTATTTGATGTCAGTGCTTGGATCCATGTCACATATGCCATTCTAGGTTTATTTATGTTTTTTTTATTTATTAAGGCCACTTAGAAAAACCTAGAATCTTGGTTCATCTCTAGACTGGAATTACCCGGGAGTTATTTATAGCTTTTCTTTGTGCTTCTAGAATTCAAATCTATTGGTTAATTTGAAAATAAATAAAGACATTTTTTAAAAAGAGCGCCAGAGAATTGGCGAGATTAGAAGTGACGCCAGCAGTCGATGAAAGAATTTTGTAATAGATAGTCGTGTTTTCTAAGAGCTCTAGTTTTGTATAGAAAAGAAGCCTTTATGTTATTCTCATCTTGTTGATCAGTAACTTGTACATAAGTTGTACTTACGTTTTATATTTGAATAAATGTTCCAGAGTTTTACTTTCTACAAAGAATCTTTTATTGTGAATCCTAGATCATCATTTAATTCAACTATTTTAATTCAAGATTGAATCAATCCCCGGCATAACAACACATGTTGTTACAATCCATGATGCCTTTTTTACTTAGCTATTTTCTTGAAGATCGCAGTTGTCTGTATCCTGGCTTGAAGTGGCGTTTCTAGCAGGTAGAGGGACGCCGATGATATAGTCCTTGTGGAGGTTCAGTCCAAAAGTTCCAATATCTGTAGTGGGCACAGTAAGGCGGGTGGCCGGTTACTGTGGGCACAAGTGTACTGCGGGCAGAGCGGATCTGCCGTGGGCAGCGTAGGGCGCAGGATAAGTCCAGTGAGTTGGCGGAGCTATGACGTCTCGCACAGAGCGGATCTATAGGGACGTCGTACCTAATGGGCTGACAGGCGGACTGTCAAATAGGCAGGCTTGAGCCGATAGCGCCAAGTGGACGATGAGTAGTGACTTTCAGCGCTGAAAAGCACTTAATAGTACGTGATACTCGTAGTGGATCCAAGTGAGCAGGCGATACTGATTAGTACCAAACTAGGCGAGTAGTACTCGGCGTAAATAGGCAGATGTGTCAATACACATAGGCAAGTAGGTAGCAAATAGGCAGGTAGGCAGGTCCTAGTAGGTAGTAGATAGGCAGACACCTGAGGGAGGCTGCGGATAAATAAGGACAAGTTAGGACATGTCTCTCATGCATCTTGTCGATGCCCTCGACTGAGGTGCATACGTCAGATTGATAAAATTGCTTTAGTGCACAATGGAGAAAATGTTGACAAATGGGATCGTAAAATAGAGGGCTGATAGTAATCATAAAATGTACATAAGAGGGGAAAAAGTAATATATATGTACATAAAAGGGGAAATAAGACTCTCAATAAAATACAAGCAGAAAGAGCAAAAGGGGGTGGGGTAAAAGAGGGGAGAATTGGACGCTGGTGGTCAATGACCGTGACGCTATTGTGCAAACACGGCCGGGGCCATGACGTGAACAACGATTGTCCGTTCAAGGGGAGGGAACAACTCTTGCAAAAGCAAAATGATTAAAACGAGAGAGATTTCTTATATCTCTTCAAGGCGACCAGCCGAGATAAAGAAAATAAACTAAGATGTACATACATGTTCAATGTTGCGTCAATTATCAATTGAGCAACGTAGCAATAATATTGCCGACATGGGTAAACGAAATATATAAATATATACATATGCAATGTTTAAGTTTCCTACTTACGACAGTGAGAAATACACAATGCACAAATTAATTATAAAAGAACTAGATAAAATACACATGATAATATCCAGAATGAAATATACACACAAGCTGGTTAAATGGAACTTGTAACTAAGTTTGGCTAACTCACCACCAAATATTCCTCTAAGAGAATTAACAAATGAAGTAGTCCAGGCTCATGTGGCAAGTGCCAGCGGGAGAGTGAAATGAAAATGAGCTAGTGTCTACTTTGAAATAGATTAGCTTATAAAGGTCAGAGGTGAGAGCGGATACAGGAAATGTGACAAGATAGGGATTGTCTCTCACGTGGTCGGCTCGAGACGAATATTTCACATATTGGAAAGATGCCTGAGATGTGCGGACACACCTTGGAGGGTCGATAGACGTGTGGCGTCGAATGATCTCTTTGATCAAGGAGAGAGAGACACGTGTTGAGGCGGGAGGAGTAATACATTACATTCCTGCACATATGGTATCAACTGGGAGGGCTGGGCATCCGGCCCTCAAGGCGACTACCTGTTTGATCTCCTCCCCGGTCAAGGGGAGATAAGAGAAAAGGGTTGGCCTAGTTGACAGACAGTGTGGCGGTCTTAGTCTGGCGATGGGAAGAAAGAGGGGGGGGTGAGGAAATGTGGCATAGAAAGGGGGAATAATTAAAATAAAATAAATAAATAAAGATAAATAATAATTAATGCTGTGATAAAAGTGAGCGAATCTGATGGCGAGTTTTTGACTTGTCACAGTTGCAATCATGTAAAAATGCTTTAGAAAACAAATTTCAATGTTAATTTGATTAAAATATGAAATGAATGGACTATAATTAGTATGTTCATGTGTTAAAGCTTAAAACTATCTTTGCGAAGAGGAGTTCTATTATCTTTAGTTTTAGACCTAGACCTAGATCTAGGAATAGAGAGATGTGTAACCTTTCGGTAATGTCTAATTAAAGTATGTTCAACAGGATTTTTATATTCGCAGATACAAAGAACGAATTTATGTAAAAATCCTTTTGAAACACTAATTCGAAGGTTAATTTTGTTAAATAATTAAATCATTAGACTATATTTTGTATTTTCATGCGTCACAGTAAAAATCTATATGTGCAAAGTGTATTTCTTAAAATTAGATCTAGATCTAAATCCTTTCGATCTTTTCTCATGTCAACATTTGTAAACAAAGCCTAGATCCATAAAATAGTATAGCTGTAATAGAGTTTGGAAACTTTATTTTTTTTTAGGGTTTTAAGTTTGTTTTAGGGCTACAATTCATACACACAGGTCTAAGTTAGTACCCAAGGAACATTTCTGTCAAGTTTTGTCAAGATCGGTGAAACGGTTTTGATTTCTATACGGGGACATACATACATACATACATACATACATAGGCCTACATACATACATACATACATACATACATACATACGCCTTTGTTTTCCTTTTATAAATTAGATATATATTAAAGTCGCCCAATATGATACGTTCTGTGTGTTTTATTTAGTACAGAGTTCCTTGTACCTTGTACTAGCAAACAAAAAGACACTGTAGATCTACCAACTATTACAGGTCTACATCAGGGGAGGACTGTATATTAAAATTGGCCCGGGCATCACCATATAAACTGGCCTACGAATGCCATGTCAAATCACGGGCGTAGCCAGGATGTTTTCGCTATGGGGGGTGTAGTGTAACTGAGTTGTTCGCTTTCTGCGTGCGTCCAGCTTGACGGAAGGTCATGGCCAGTGTGTGTTTCATGTCCAGTGCGTGTGTGTTGATATTACGGCATCCGTTTTAAGTGTGAGACGTGCTAGTCTCATCTACTGTTTACTGTAGTCTAATTTTGTCGAATAAAGCCATGTTATTGGTATATTAGTATTTGTTCTTTCATTACAATTTATTCGACAAAATTATGTATTTGGATTAGTGTTGGAATTCTAAATCAACAATGGATAAACTATTCAGACCGAAAGAGTTGTACATTGATCCAAATGCTCCTCTTGCCTCAGAAAAATGGACTCACTGGTATGACACATTTCAGAATTTTCTTTCGTCCATCAAGGATATTAATGAAGACTTTAAACTAAAGTTGCTGAAAAATCACGTATCTGCTACGGTTTATATGCTCATCAGTGAGGTATCGTCCTATTCGATGGCCATAGAACCACTCAAGACTACTTATATTAAGGTAAAGAATGACATTTTTGCTAGACATTTGGTTGCTACATGTAAACAGCAGCCGGGCCAAGCGGTCGAGTCCTTTATGCTAAAGTTGCGAAGACTGGCCCGGGACTGTGACTTTAAAGAAGTAACTGCAGAACAGCATAGAGACATTTGCATTAGAGACGCCTTTATAACTGGTCTGGCCTCCAACACCATTAGACAGAGGCTACTGGAAAATACATCTCTTACTTTACAAAGCGCTTTTGACGAAGCTAGAGTGTTAGAAACAGCTACAACGCATGCGCAGGCTTACAATTCAACGAACGAAAGCTCTTGTGGGGCAATGAAAATGCCAACTCCAACTCCAACTTTCTCCCATCTAGAAACAAATGAAGACCAGAAATTGAATGCTATTAAGTCGCTATGCTACTTCTGTGGTAGGAGAAGACACCCTAGGACTGAATGCCCCGTTCGGAATGCATTGTGCCACCAGTGCAGTAAAAAGGGGCACTTCCAAGCTGTTTGTAAATCTGGTAAAACAACAGCAACCAAAGCTGGCAGTAACATATCACTGACCAATGTAATAACTCCATGTACTTTGTCATCAATGCATTTCTCTGGACTTACACAGTATACGGCCCAAGTGAACGTCAACGGGTTGTTGTTGCAGGCTCTCATAGACACTGGCAGCTGTGAAAGCTACATATCAGAAGCCATCGTCAACAAAAATAAATGGCCAGTACTCCCTTCTACAAACAGAATATTCATGGCCACTACACATCTTTCTGAAAAGACACTAGGACATACATTTGCCGATGTCCAGTACAAGGGAGAACACTACAAAAATGTCAAACTTTCTATACTTGCTGGATTGTGTTCGGATGTAATTTTTGGCGTAGACTTTATAAGTCTTCATAAGGAATTGACCATACCATACGGGGGAAAACGCAAGCCCTTGCACATCTGTGGTCTTAAGGCAGCACGAGTCGAGACACCGAGCCTATTTAGTAATCTAACTTCTGACTGCAGACCGGTGGCTACTAAGTCCCGAAAGCACTCAATAGGCGATAACAAATTTATTGAGTCTGAAGTTAGAAAACTCCTGTCGGACAAAATCATTGAACCCTCAAAGTCTCCCTGGAGAGCCCAGGTGCTTGTGACAACGAACGAGAGACATAAAAGAAGGATGATCATTGATTAAAGTCAAACAATAAATCGCTTCACCTTACTGGATGCATACCCAATGCCCCGAGTCGACGAACTGGTAGAACGGATATCCAACTATTCCGTTTTTAGTACTCTAGACCTCAAAAGTGCCTACCATCAGATACAATCAAGACTGAGGAAAGGCCGTTTACTGCATTTGAGGCATGTGGCAAACTCTATTAGTTCTGCCGCATCCCTTTTGGTGTTACCAACGGAGTTGCATGCTTTCAAAGAACAATAAATCAAAATATTGAGAATGAAAAGTTGCAGGACACCTTTGCATATGTGGACAATGTAACGGTATGTGGTCATGATAAAGTGTCGCACGATGAGAATCTTCAAAGATTTCTAGATGCTTCTAGAAAGTATGGGATCACATTTAATGAAGACAAAAGTACGATAGCCACGGACAAAGTTTGCCTCTTATGATACGAAATTTCGAAAGGCCTACTCAAACCAGACCCTGACAGATTCCAGGCTTTAAGAAATCTCCCTCCTCCTAATGATATGCGCTCACAAAAACGAATTGTGGGCATGTTGGCGTACTACTCGCAGTGGATCTCACATTTTTCTAACAAAATAAATGTTTTGGCAAATAACACGTCGTTCCCTCTTTCAGAAACAGTAAAGACAGCCCTTAACGAATTAAAGCAGGAGCTGGAGAAAGCTGCCATCTTCACCATCGACTATACTCGACCTCTGACGGTTGAAACAGACGCCTCAGATGTTGCAATAGCTGCCACCCTTAACCAGGATGGTCGCCCCGTGGCGTTCTTTTCAAGAACACTCTCCAGAAGTGAAAGGCGGCACTCAGCAATAGAAAAAGAAGCCTACGCCATTATAGAATCTTTAAGAAAATGGCACCACTACTTAATAGGAAATCGCTACACCCTTGTCACGGATCAACGTTCTGTGGCCTTCATGTACAACAAACAGAGCAAAGGGAAAATAAAGAATGAGAAAATTAAAAAAGGTGGAGACTGGAACTGAGCTGTTACCACTACGATGTCTTGTATAGACCAGGCAAACAAAATGTAGCGGCTGATACGTTTTCCAGAAACGGGTGTGTGTCAGCTATGAGTCGGAATAAATTGAAACTGCTCCATGACTCTCTGTGTCATCGGGAGTAACAAGACTATGGCATTTAGTGCGAGCGAAAAACATATCTTTCTCTTGTGAAGATGTCAGGCTGGTTGTCAACCAGTGCAGCATCTGTGCTGAAGTAAAACCCAGATACTTCAGTAATTCTTATGGAACTTTAATTAAGGTGATGCAACCTTTCCAGAGACTAAGTATGGACTTCAAAGGGCCGCTCCCTTCTACATCTCGGAACACATATCTGCTAACCATAGTGGACGAATTTTCAAGATTCCCATTAGCATACGCCTGTTCTGATATGTCGGCTTCAACAGTAATCAGATGTCTAGATCATATATTTGGACTATTCGGAATGCCCGACTATGTACACTCTGATAGAGGTACCTCTTTCATGTCAAGAGAGGTGCAGGAATTTTTACACGAGAGAGGGGTGGCCACAAGCAGGTTAACCCCTTATAATGCCAGAGGCAACTCTCAAGTAGAACGTCTGAACGGCTCATTCTGGAAAGCTATCATCCTGGCCTTAAAAACTTAAGGACTCCCGGTTTCCAAATGGGAGCAGGTGTTAAACCAAGCCCTGCACTCTCTTCGTTCTCTTCTCTGTACCGCTACAAACGAGACACCGCACGTTCGGTAAATCACTCCCGACATGGTTAACTCAACCAGGGAAAGTGTTGTTAAAAAGGGAGTCCGTTTCAAAATATGACGATGCTACAATAACTGTGGACTTAATCACATGCAACCCACAGTATGCAATTGTCAGACTTCCTGATGGAAGAGAAGAAACAGTGTCACTGCGACATTTGGCCCCCGCTCCAAGAGAGGGAGAATCAGAGGTGTAGCAATATATGGAACATGAAGACCTTGAGCTGGAGACAAACCCTATCACACAGATGCAGGTGCCTACTGACCATGTGACTATGGAACCAATGGCTGCTCCTAACACACAAGTGCAACAGGGGGAAAATGGACATCAAGAAGAAGTAAATGTGGGGGTGAAGCCTCCAGTTAGAGAGCCGCCAATGTCACCAATTCAAAGCGACGGCAGTATTGGTCCTGGTAGATATGATCTGAGACCAAGAACAACCAGACCTAATTATAAGGTCTAACATTTATTTACTTATTTTTCCATATCACAAGATCACATTATCTGTAGGCTTAATATGACACACTTAGAGCTGATCATTTCAAAGTACATAGCTTTTCCAGATTACTTTTTATATTGAATTTCTTATTACATTATTATTCAAGACTACGTTATCTACTGGACTAACTTAATATCTGTATGTTTTATATGACAATTAGGGAATGATAATTTTATAAGTAGTCTATAACTTGTTTGTTTGTAGTTATACAATGCTTTTTCAATAGAGTAACTGTAAGTATTCTGTAGGGATACTTAGGCTTCCTATATTGTTGTCATTTACTTTTATTTACATGTTTTTATGTTCCTATAACTTTTAGGCGGGGTGATCGTAGTGTAACTGAGTTGTTCGCTTTCTGCGTGCGTCTAGCGTGACGGAAGGTCATGGCCAGTGTGTGTTTCATGTCCAGTGCGTGTGTGTTGATATTACGGCATCCGTTTTATGTGTGAGACGTGCTAGTCTCATCTACTGTTTACTGTAGTCTAATTTT
>JADKLZ010018549.1:2921-15432 GCA_021533235.1 Biomphalaria straminea | reverse complement strand
GTAGGTATCTGTAACTAGATCTAGATTTACTGAAAGCAGCGATTTCTGCCATCTTATCAAGAGACTTATTGATCTCATTTCTCTTCCTCTATGGAATCTAAAATAGAAAAGTGGCCAAACTGGCTGTTCTGACTTTGTATATGTCTAGGTATAGTATTTCACATTCACGATAGAGCCTACGATTCCCTGGGATTGTTAAAATACCTTTAAATAGCCATATGCACATTAAAAACCAATCAGCTGTTAATGAAGCTGGCTACAGATATAAATAAATATATTCGAGATCTAGATTCGACTTTTGCAGAGGCTTTAATAGAAGAAATATTGGGCTAGCTGAATCTCTCTCTTTAAGACTCTTAGCATGAGAAACGGAATCAAACTGATATATTTCCTAGCTTGTAGAACGTATTATCTGTGGCAGGTTGAAAGTTACTGTTATATTCACTAGGGACTAGGACTAGCGCCCTCTTTCAACACGAAGGTTTGTTTTATAACACAACTTCAAGTATGATAAACCAGAATAAACCAGAATAAATAGCTTTATCTTACAACAGCTATTCAGCAGACTCAATAGTCCAGCTTTTATATTAGAAACAAGTACAATGACTAAATAGGATTATCTGCATGAAAAAAATCTTTAAAATGTTTCTTAGTGATTGTAGAAAAGCCTTAATTCTAACTCAGTAAAGAATGGTCTGATATAAGAAAGCCCTAATTCTTTCGAAACGTTATTAAACATTTCCAGTGTCTGGATACCTTTTAAAGACATTGCCTATAAAAAAAAAACTACTTTGATAGAATTAGATGTCTAGATCAAGCTACCCAAACCGTTCCACCTATTTAAGTCTACTTTCATTTGTCACTAAAATTCCATTTTTCTTAATGAATTTTCTGTTGCTATCTTATCTTATATAATACAGACGTTACTGTGGGAAGCGTGGTCGAGAGGCTAAGTGCGGCTTGAGCTTGGCATGCTTGGCTACCTAGAAGGGGGCTCGAGGTTCGACACCCGACTCGGGCAGAGTTGTGTTTACTGAGCGCCCGAAGGCAGCACGGAAAACCAACTCCTAGATACCCCCTCCCCCCACTGGTCCACAAATGAGATTGGACCAAAGCGCTCTGAGCATGCTATAAGCATGAAAGTAGCGCTATATAAAAGCTATAATAATAATAATAATACTTCAAAAAAAAAAAGATGATTACGTCCTACGCGTCATGCGTGACTTAATGCACTCATATTGTCTGGACTCTGTTCTGCCACTGGATTCAGCTGGCAAGGGGCGAGAGAGTGAGGCTGTGAGAGTGAGTGTGCCAGATGAACCATAGTCGTTCTACGACTGAAGGAGGCCAATGAATATTAACCCAACGACTTTAATTCTGCCAAGTAGCTGGTTTCCCTGGCTAGTTCAGGCAACCCTATTATAGAATGTGATAAACATTAGAAGCACTTGCTTCCTATTCCTGGTGAAGACTGGGATTTTTTATTTCGGGATCTTTGGGCGCTTCTCAGTCTACCCAGCTCTAATGGGTACCTGATATTAGTTGGGGAAAAGTAAAGGCGGTTGGTCGTTGTGCTGGCCACATGACACCCTCGTTAACCATAAGCCACAGAAAACCGATGACATTTACAGCATATGCGCTATAGACCACAAGGTCTGAAATGACATTGCCCAATATAGATACTGAATAATAATTAAATAACATTTACTAATTATATATATGCAACTTTCTAACTAGTAATGTTCCAGATAATTTATACAGTTTGGTGGTGGATTTCTCGGCTGATTCAGGCAGCCCTTTCCATGCTTTAATGACACTAGACAAGAAGGAGCGTTATTACGTATATATAATAACAAATGTGACCTTATTCGTTTGTCTTTCTCAGTATTTTTCAGGTTGTAAGTTATTATTCAGTATTTTATGTATGATACTATTATCGCTGATTTCCTTTTAATTCCTTTAACCCGAAGTGACTGCATGACATAACTAATGCTTAGTAACGATGTCATTCTATTCTATTCTATTCGTTACTTGCGATGGTTTTAGTTCATTTATAAGTTGCGTGCTCCCAAACTGAAGACGCACAATATAATATTAGTCTAACTAAGGTTAAAAGGATTCTTACGAAGGCAGCCATCTCCAGTTTCCATGGAAGCCTGGAAGCCAAAAAAAAAAAAATCCCGGGAAACACAATGCTAAAAGTTTTTATTGGTTCCTTTACTAGCTGACGAATCAGCGTAAAGTTTCACTGTTCTCATGTTGTTACATCCAACACAAGGCTTTTTCTGGGCTAATCAATACAAACAGTGTTCCTGGACATCACTCAGTCCTCATCAATTGCGGATAAGACGTGAGTTCGCCGCCATTGTATACAGGTCCAAAGGAACTTTATTATTCTTACTGTTGCTCCACATCATCATCGGAGAAACAAGTTGACAGAACTGCAACGGTTTCTAGTTGTTAATCTGTCATCAACGATTGAAGCTATATAGCATTGCAGTAAACTCATAAGTCATGGCCATTCTAGCTATGGAATTGAGATGCTACAGAATGATCATAGGCATCACATTCAAGACCGCATCACAAACCAAGAAATTAGAGACAGGGTTACTGCATCGATCGGACCCTTTGATGACCTGTTAACTACTATGAAAAAATGCAAGCTTAAAATCTATGCCCAAACTACAAGATGTTCGGGGCTCGCAAAGACCTTCCTACAGGGAACAGTCCCAGGAAAAAGAAGAAGAGGCAGACAGAGAAAGCGGTGGGAGGACAACATAAAAGAATGGACGGGCCTGCCACTGAAAGAGGTTCAAATCAGGGCAAAGGACAGAGAGGAATGGAAAAAGACGGTCTTGCTTGGTACCCCAATGGTTCACAGACTAAGGAATAGGTAACAGGTAACAGGTAAAGCTCATAAGGGATTGTGTGGACTAGATAAAGGATTTTCAAAATTATATAAGACCAAACCGTAAGTTCCATGTTGTCACAGCAATTAAAGTTAATTGTTCAAACTTAACGATCGGTTGTCTTCTGTCCTAGACACATGTCCGTACATGAACGTAGTCCTTCATATTGTTTTTTTTTTTCGATAGGAACTGTCTTTAGTTTCTATGAAGCCCAAAGGTTCCAAGTAACATATATGTTTTTTTGGTGGGTTTACCAACCGAAAAGCTTAAATTCCTATTGTAACTGTTTTTATGTACAACAAAGTGTACTTAGAAATAGGCTAATCAGGACAAGGTATGTTCCTTTACAACAATCAGTCAATATCACGTTATATATAACTAATGTGTTCTGAAACATACAGGCTAAAAGGCTCGTAGGAGCTTTATTACTATGACCGCTTGTTCCAAATCACTAGTATAGAAGCCTCCACAGGTTGACAGACCGGCACCGGTTTCCATATGTTAACATGTCATCAAACCTAGATTGTAGCCAAACAGCATTGCATGAGGAATTAAGTGGACTAGATATTAGTAGATTATGACTACAAGCATGTCTGGTCTTACGATGATTTTCCCCCCAATGAAACCCCGGGACAACTAATCTCCACCAGTTAACACAGAATGGTCCTGGAGTTCAGTTAGAAACACCTCACACTGTAAAGTTAAAATATAGTATGTTAGGAATCTTTTTTGTAAATCATTATTTTTAAATGTTTTAATTATCTAGTACTTGAAAAGTTTTTACATCGTCAAAAACAAAGCAAACCAATTTCCTGGTCTCTAACGACAATTAATATCATGATTCCCCAGAAATTGTTCATAGCTCATTTGATTGTTCCATTTTTTTGGCTGTAGATACATGTCCTCACACGACAAACGATGACACAGATTCTTCCAAAACCTAGAAGCTAATGAAAAAATTCTCTTTTTTTAAAGATCTATTGCATTAAAAAAAAGGTCTTTTTATGGTATCATCACAACAGCAAATGTAAGAACTTTGCTCAGAATCTATATATACAATTCTTTTCTTCCCTCAAGAGTTTGGACGAGCAAGAAGTAAAGAAAAGATCACTCTCTTTTTTCTTCGCATAGAGTTATCGCATGAAAAAACAAGAAAGGGGGGGGGGAGAACAATTCACCCGTCACAAAATAGCAATTCCGGACCGTTGTGACCAAGAAAGATCACTCTTTTTTTTTTTAATTTCTACCTCACGTAAAAAGAGGGGGGGGTGCAGAAGGAACGTAGTTGCCAATAGTTATCGCTTTCCGTTGCTTGTCCCTTTCCTGCCCTGGGCTTTCATCTCACACGAAATGCATGATCTTCGGAGTTTTGAAGGTCAATGTCTTTATTTACTAGTAAAGTCGAACAGTTCGGGGACACTCACACACAGAAGTAGTCGCAGATAAAGATAGATTAGAAAGGAGCACCAGCGACTGGTAAAAAAAAATATATCAGTCTTTTATGTTCATTACAAGGTCGAAGATCCAAAACTATCTATAGTCAATGATTTCCTCGGATCGTTCAGCAGCTAACAGATAAGCCTGAAGACCCTTTGATCCGATGTTCATATGTCCAACACTTAAAGCTGGGCTAATCAACAAAGTTCCTGGACATCACGTTGTGGAACTCCACAATAGAACAAACAGGTACGATTTCCTGCTGTCAACCTGAGACCAAGCAGCACTACAGTGAGCTCATAAGGAGTTTAGAGGACTATATATAATCTATCTTTCGTTATTCTTTACAAATTTTCTGGTGGACGATACTTTTTTGCCACTTTTAAGTCCCGGGACAATTAACCTTTGTCACTAGACCTTTTATGGTACTAAATTGAGTTGAATTAAAATGGCTATATCTGTTTCATTATAATGTTATTTTTGTAGTTCAATAATATGTGCATAAAATTATGAAATATTGTAAATAATGACATTATAGGCATTAAAAATATGAGAATTCCCTTTATGTCAAATGGCTAGTAAAGAGGTAAATAACAAAATAGAAAACAATTTGTTGAGTAATAGAAATCAAATGTATTTCCATCAGGATATGGCCGAACATAGATACTGAGTTCTAATGAAATGCTAATAACTAATTATCTATTTACAATTTTAAAAATTGATAATTTATACAGTTTAGTGGTGGATTTCTCGGCTAATTCAGGC
Source organism: Biomphalaria straminea (assembly GCA_021533235.1). Lineage (NCBI taxonomy): Eukaryota > Metazoa > Mollusca > Gastropoda > Planorbidae > Biomphalaria > Biomphalaria straminea. The sequence goes on along the minus strand of JADKLZ010018549.1, from coordinate 10,321 downwards.
AACCAGTTCCATGCTTTAATGACACTAGACAAGTAGAAGCATTAGTATGTGTTGAGTCCTAGTATATATGATAACAATTGTGACCTCATTCGTGTGTTTTTCTGAGTATTTTTCAGGTTGTAGGTTATTGTTCAGTGTTTATGTATTATCACTTCTTTACTTTTATCCCGAAGTGACTCTAAATTTAGAGATATTACTAATGGTGACTAATGGTGTCATTCTATTCAAATGTGAATCTTTGGTACTTGCGATGGTTTTAGTTTCTTTGTTTTCTTAACTGTCTTAAGTTGCGGGCTCCCAAACAGAAGACACACATTAGTGGTATAAATAAGGTTAAAGATAGTTAGCTTTGTTCCTTTGGCAATGTAAATGATTTGTAAGTGGTAGGGTACAATGATGTATTAAAATTATGTATGTCAGAAAATATATACAAATAATAATACAAAAACAGTTCATGTATGTATTGGACACTATTGACTGTCAGACTTTGAGCATTCACCAATAGAAAGTGATATTAAATCGATGTCACTGACTCATGTCACATGAGAGATTGTGAGTCCTGATTGTTTTTATTCTGTAATATGGACATTCTGTTCGTTCTTTTTTTCCTTCTATTTCCTACATCCGGATTTCAAGATGTCCATTTTCAGAGGATGTCGTCATGTCGTGATCCTTCGGCTTGCTGACTGATTCCTCACGCTTATCAAAAATAAAACCAGAACAGAATGGTATATACCTGAAAGGTGATCAAATTAAACAATGATTACATTCAGTTCACAGATCTTTGTAACAAAAACATGATTTGGCCCACACACTTCAAATAGCTAGTTAAACAGTAAATTTAATACAGAAAATGGTATCAGAAAAATAATATTAAAAAGCTCGTCAAAAGGCTCAACTGACTATTTCTTAACCTAAAATCATTCAACTGACAAAAGACTTTGCCTAAAGTCCAAAACTAATATGACGGACTGAATAACTCCATTACTTCGTTAGCAGCAGCAAAATATTAATATTGTAATGTATATAGCTCACTTAACAAACATAATGTCAGCTCAAGGCGCTATGATAACTTTAAAAACAAATACACAAGAGAACAGAGTAATCTAAAAAAAAAAAGTTTTGAACATATAAGTCTTAAGCTCTTCTTGAATGTAGTGTAGCATGTTGTTGGTCTAAGATCAATAGAGAGTGAACGTGAAATCTTTGGTCCATGCAATGAAAATACTCGCAAGCCGTAACTTTTGTGTCAGAAACGTGGCCCAACTAAAACGTTAAGACCATGGAGCGCATGGAGAGCAGTGACATATAATAATAATAATAATAATAATAATCTTTATTGTCCGTAAGGAAATTTGTCTTACAATTTGTGCATTATACAAAACAAAACATTATTTAAAAAAAAATGTACATTCACACCAGACTCACTCACAATTAACATATGAAAAGATTACATTAGATTGGTTCTATTTAATGATCTGATTGCCAGAGGAACAAAAGAGTTTTTGTGTCTGTTTGTCCTTGCTATCGGTGTCTTGTATCTCTTTTGTGATGGTAAAATAGCAAAATCCTGACCCAAAGGGTGATTTTTTATTTCTAGAATCTTCTTAGATTTTGTGAGGATGTTTGCCTCAAACAGCTGCCCTAATGGGGTTTGCTTTTTGCCAATCAACTTACCAGCAGCATTTAGGATTCTCTGGAGTTTATTTTTATTCTTAGTGCTTAAATTGCCATACCAGGCAGTGATATGGAGTGATCAGTTCACTAGCATAGGAAGGGATTTCTTTATAGATGCACTGATGACAAAGTGTCATCACCTTGTAGATGATCGCGTTTACAGGAAGCCAATGAATTGTACCTAAAAGAGGAGTAGCTAAATTACGTCTTGTTTTTCCAAGGACCATTCTTGCTGAGTTCTTCTGAATTCGCTGCAGCTTAGCGACTTGTCATTAGATATACCTGCTAGCGCGGCACCTGCAGTGGTCACGACGAAAGCGAAATTTTGGTTGACTCCGTTATCAAATATTGTCCGATGAGTTGGATCTGGCCTGTGTAGCTGCAGATAGAGCCCCTTGCAGAGCCCTTTGCAGAGCATCTTGCACAGACTCTTACAGAGCTGAACTTTGTGTGGGTCAAAAGACAGACCGAGTGAGTTTATATAAATTTTGTAAAAAGACTTACTTTGTACAAGCCAAACGGTTGAGATATTTCTGTATCAATGGGAGATCATAGATTGAAAGATCTTCATCTCCAGAACCAACATTGGCTTTGTTCCACTCCAACAAGCCCCTTTCCTCCCTGGTACCTATCAGAAAAAAAAACAACTCTTGGCATCCTCTTTAAGAAGTTATAGTTTTAAATAGTAAATGAATTCAAGTAGCATTTTAATAAAATTTACAGTAATAATTCAGTGCCAAGCTTTAAAATCCTTTCACTTTACTTTGTTGAGAGCATTAAAACAATCAGACTGTTGTGCTCCTAGGTTAAACATATCGATAATATAAAGCTTCCATGTCTTGGACGCTGACAGCAGAATTAGAGAACAAAATCCTATGTATCACCTACAAAGACCACACAAGAAATAAAAGTGAACCAGGATCACAACTGGACACAACGATGGCCCACTTACTACTGTCCAAACACGTAAACTAAGACTGCATGGCCGTATCACAAGGCAATCTGCACTTGCAAAGGGGACATAACCTGGGAAAAAAGAAACAAACAGAGGCATCGGGCTACACATTTGAGGCCAAAAGAAAATCCACAGCCGGGACAGTCGTAGACGGAGAAATGGAAACCGAAATCCACCATCGGCTGAAAACGATTGCGTCTGCATGTGGGTCACAGCTAGCTAGTTGTCACGTCAAATACAGTACTCCTCCTCAATATTTGGATACGCCTTATTAATATCATTATTAGTATTTATATTTTGTAGTTCTGATTTTCTTGAAAACGCGCTATGGGCAATGACAATGTAACGAAAACAAAACAAAAACTAAATATATTTTACTCACCAGGTATTGTATTATCCAGAAAGAAAGCCAGCACGCCCCCTACAAACATGCTGGTTCCAAACAGAACACTTAAAACTTGATCAGCCAATGAATTCCCTGGAAAAAAAATATGTTTAGTTCAATTACATTCCGATTACAAGTGAAACATTGCTGTGTTTCTAAAGATAAAAAATCTACATTTTGGCGCAGAGCCCGAGGAACTGAGAAAATATTTGAAACGTGGATCAAAGTATAATCAAAACCAAAACAGAGACAATCTTTCAATATATTCCTATCATTTTGGGATAATCTTCAGATTTTCAAAATTTTCTTAACTTCATTGACTTATTATAGGAGAGAATTAAGGTGAATCTCACATATCTGTGTAGATAATCTGAGCCCTATTCGAAAACTACTAGCCAATGAACCTAAAATCTATTTTTTCCCCCGTAATATTATTGAGCTAATACTGTCCCACTATTTTATCTACCTGTTTGTATTCCATGTGCCTCGACCCAGTTGGGCACACTTAATCCAAAGAATATTGAGATCCCAAAGACAAAAAGATTTCTGGAAGAGTTCAGATCTACATACTGGAGATTGGAAATGCCAACAGCGCCAACCATACCTGAAATAGATTAAGAGGTTTAAAGTGAAACATAGTTTAGGGGTGACTCGTATTTATAAATAGATAACTGGGGTTCGATCGCTGCATCGATCGGACCCATGATGACCTGCTAACTACTGTGAAGAAACGAAAGCTTAAAATGTATGGCCATGTAACAAGATCGTCGGGACTCGCAAAGACCTTTCTCCAGGGAACAGTACCAGGAAAAAGAAGAAGGCTCTAATTTAGCTTTGCTCCGGCAAAATGTTGTTTTACTTGATTAAAGACTTCTAGTATCTTTCTAGATAGGATAGCCTGATGCAGCAAGGTATGCGCTGTGGATTGACGTTCGGTCGCCTCGATAGTCCCGGGTTCATAGATTCATAGGCTGGCCACTGCCGTCCTCCGTCGTCCTGCGGGAGGTTTTGGACTTGAAAATAGATAACCTTCAACTCTTAAAGTAGGATTCAAAACATTTAAAATATTGAAAAACAAACAAACAAACAAACAAAACTAAGGTTAAATAGTATTTTTGTTATTTATTTTTAACAAAAATATTCTATAAAGCCAATTGCTTAGTTTGATTTATAGATTAATAAAGAAATTTAGTGATACAATTTTTATTTCTTAGCATTTAGTTACAATAAGCGATTAAGTAAATGGGTTTATCGTGAATAAGATAAGCATAGCTATGACCAATCTACATTTTCTTTGCATTTTTTAATTTGGTTCACATTTATGTAATTTATCTTATCTTTTATTTCTTGTTCCATACTTATATTAATTAACTAATGATATTTTGTTCGTAATGTATTTAAGTTGGAAACACCAGAGGGTCTAAAACTGTTCATTGAGAGTTAGATGAGTTTACAGTTCTCGGTCTAGATCTAGTGGTGCTGATATAACTTACCAAACATGACGTGGAACAATCCTCCTATCACTGGCTCTGGTATCAGAACAAAGAGCGCCCCAAATTTGCCCAAACACCCTAGAACCATCATAATCAGTCCTGCTATTTGTATGACGACACGGCTACCGACCTAGACACAAACAAGAAAGTCTTAATAGAAAAACTCTAAGGGCACGTTCACACAAGGTGATTGTGTCCGCTCTTTAGTGATCTGCTAAATATTTAATACTTAAGAGTCTACTTTCGGACAGAAACCAAGAATAAACATTTCTACTTTCTACGTTCACTTTGCACTACCAGTTTATTTTCTTTCAACCACACACTTGAACCACATTTCCACTAGACTTTCTCTACAAATCTACTGATATCTTATCTTATATAATACAGACGTTACTTCAAAAAAGAAGATGATTACGCCCTACGCGTCATGCATTCAGTCATGCATATTTACCAGTGACTTAAATTCTGCCAAGTCACTGGTTTTCCTGGCTAGCTCAGGCAAACCATTCCATGCTCTAATGGCACTAGGGAAGAAAGAGCTATGCACTGCACTTCGCTTGCGCGTCAAAAAAAAATTCCATTACGCTTTCACTACAATGTCACTACAATTTCTTACACCTCCAGTACAATTCCAATACAATTGTACTACAATTCCATGACAGTTCCACTAAATTTTCACTACACTTTCACTACACTTTTACGACACTTTCTCTTTACTTCCACTACTTTTCCACTACACTTTCACTACAATGTCAATACTATGCTTCCCCTACACTACACCTCTACAATTCAACTACAGTTTCACTACAATTTCATTACACTTCCTATACACGTCCATTAGAAATCGGGTTACTTTTCACTACCCGCCGCTACATTACCGCTAAATTTCACACTGTATTCAGACTTCTCTAAATTTCATAATATAATATATATAATATAATAATAAATAATATTAATAATAATTCAGCTTCAGAATTAGCAATTTAAGATTGGAGATGATAAATGTAACATTAACAATCAGCATTTCTAATCAGCCCTTATACATATTTTAAAAAAAATTATGTTTTAAATGTCGTCACATGTCACATTGAACAGATTAATTCTGACCAAAGGGAGACAAGTACTTGAGTCGTATACCGGGTTGTTAAAGTATCTACTAACTGTCACAGCGTTGTTTGGGAGCTGCTGTGACATGCGGTAAACAAGATTCACTATCAGACATTAATATCTTTAGGGCAGATAATGCTAAGTTCATCTGTTTGTTTGGACGACGGTTAACGAGTAGCGTCATGTAGCCAGCACGGTGACCAATTGCCTTGACTTTCCCCAATTAAGTCAGGTACCCAGCAGAGTCGGGTGGACTCGGGCGCCCTAAAATCCCGAAGCTCAAAATCCCAGTCTTTACCGAGATTTTAACCCAGGATCCCAGGTTCAGAAGCCAAGAGCTTAACTATTCAGCCACTCCTAGTTAGTTAATTAGTTGTAATTCATTTTGTTTTGCACAACTGAGATATGTGACCATAAATGTGCGGTTCTTCATCTCAAATAAGCTTTTTTAAAAGTATTTTTATAAATATTTCACTTGTTATTGTTTTGCAAGGTTTTGATTTGTGTAAGGTAAATCATACCTTTGTCATTCCGATAGCTCCAATATTCTCACTGTAAGATGTGTTCCCGCCTCCTGTTCCCCAGGCCCCTGCTAGAAGACACGTGATCCCTTCCATGCCTATACCTGCACTAATACAACAAATACAATATATAAGAATCAATGAATTTATATAACAAAGAAAATACGCAGACATTGTACATTAAAGGTCAAGACGCCCACCTCTGCTTACAGCGCTTCCTGGGGGAGGTGGCGCCCCTGCAAGTCTAGCGCATGCGTAGTAGTCACCGGCTGACTCAATAATGGTCGCCAACATGGCAGCTAGCATTCCCAGGACACCGGCAAGACTGACCGTCGGTACTCCCCATTGACCTAGAGATCAAGAAAAATATTTTTATAGTCATTCAGTATAGGGTAGCTAGAGAAGGATATAAAAACAACAATGACAACAATAATAAAATAATACTGAAATTAATTTAATTTTTATAGAGCTGTTAAAAACATAACTTTTGGTGTTAAAAACATAACAATAACACAAAACAGGAGAAACATAATGTACAAATGTAGCATTAACAAAAGAAAAGGATTACGTTCAAGGCGAGAAATGGAAATACTGGTTCTAATATCTCGTAATACGATGATGACCATTTAAGTATGATGGGGGGGGGGGGGGAGTGAAGGGCTTCGCACTACAGTTTTTGTACTACATCGTGGCAGGTAGGTCAGACCTATCACACCTATCAGACCTAGAGACCAATCAGACCCTATCAAACCCTATTAGACCTATCAGACCTATATGTTGATAAATAATACAGTTATAAAATCGGCAATGAAATAGTGATGGAAAAATGAAATCTACGGAAGAGGAACAAAGATTAAATGAGAGATAGAGAGAAAGAAAGAGAGAAAGAAAGAAGAAAGAGGAAAAGCAAGGGAGAATGTAGAGAAGGGATAGACGGTGAGAAAGTGAAAGGAGGAAGAAAATTAAGAGAGGCATGAGAGAAAGAGACAGACAGACAGAGAAACGAGTGTGCTAAGAAAAAAAAAAAGAAAGAAAACATTTTTTTCACCTGGATAAGGAAATCTAAACCAAGGGGAGTCTTCCAAAGCTTTGACTCGTATGTCTGTTCTGGCTTTGTATCCAATAGCATTTGGATCTGAGGGAAACACTCCAGCCTCCGTAAGAATCAAACAAATAATCCAAGATATCACAATAGCTAACAGCACCTGCAGAAACATCCATTTTACGATAGCTTGAAGGTACATACAAAGACCCATCTTTGC
>JADKLZ010018501.1:0-10556 GCA_021533235.1 Biomphalaria straminea | reverse complement strand
TTCTTTAAAACAGGTCCTAGACATTTGAAACATAATAGAAATAAAATGTATTAAAATCAATTAATCGATAAGTTCCTCTGAATGTATTTGTAGTCGTAAAGTAAACATTGTAGTCATTATCTTTCTTAAACCTAGGAGAATACACAACTCAATGTTTAACCTAAGCCAAAAGTTCTTTAAACAAACAGTTATATTAATGGCATTATTTAATTAAATTGAATGAAATTCATTTCCTAATTAATATAAAACATTTCAATATTAATTTCACATGTGTAATTTTATGTAATAGACCGACCAAAAACTTTACTACTATATGTATGTTCGGGAGTAAAAGTATAAGTTCTTTACCATTACACCACGTCAGTGAACTAGATTGTCATAACAAGCAATACTTACATTTACAAACGCCAAAACCGCCACGCGTTATAGCCGAATTTCATAGGCTTTATGTCAACCTTTGTATACATCCTAAGATTCGAGTTTGTTATAAAGATGACAATAATATAATATTAGAACCAATTAATAAAATGAAAAAACAAGAAATTATCTTTTGCTGACGCTGACTTTTGAGGTTCTCTGAGGAATGTAAATTCAAAAGGTTTTAACAGATATTCCCGATTACTATTGAGACGACTATTATAATAAATGTTTTTATGGTCCATAAGTTAAGTATTATTTAAATTTGAGTAATTGTAATTCCCTTTAGCTTATAAGATTTATATTTAGTAGAAACGGGGAACTGAAGTGTCCATGTATAGATTTTCTATGTCCCATATCTGCAGCTGTTTCGATAGTCCCGTGTTCAAACCCTTCCCTTCTCGAACTCCATCTTTTTTGGCTTATAATATAATAATTCAAAACATGTAAAACAGTACTACCCTCTCAATGGTTAAAAGAGTCACTATGGCAACGAAAGCGTCACACGGTCATTTGATACCACCATCTTTGGAGACTTTCCATCTATCGGAGGCTAATAATTAACTAATTGATTAATTGTTTTAAAGATTCATGTTTTGTCACCTACAATTAATAATTATGCAAAAGTTTCACTATATCAGAGAATTGGGAAGTCGTAGATATAACGTGTACAAGATTTAGACCAGACAGACGACAGAAAGAGTGTGTTTCAATGAATATATATCGAAAATTAGAATTTGTAATTAATTATCAGATTTAAGATATGAGAATTACACCTTACATCTCTAAAAAATACATTTGTCTTGATTGATGCATTTCTTATTTTAATTCTCTCAATACGAATTTTGTCAGACATTATTAATCAAGATTTATCTTCTATTGATTAATGTCTTAAATTTCGAAACACAAAGCCAATCAACATTCAGTCGACAGCTATGATTTAATTTTTACATTTTTTACTAGTAACGACATACACGTAATCCTACATATGTTTAATATATAGGTTTCAATACTAAGAGAGAGCTGGGTACCTAAAGTTAAAATTAGATCACTGTACAGCTTTTTCTATTTTTTTTAAATAAGTACGATAAGCGTGAGAATTCCATCATTCCACCAGTAACACAGACTAAAAACGCAAAATACCTAGGTGTTATAATAAATGAAAAACTGTCATGGAATCCCCATATTGATGAAACTATAAAAAAATCAAACAAAGCATTAGGGTTTATTAAAAGAAATTTCTATAAATCAAAAAAGGACATAAAACTAAAATGCTATTTAACCTTGGTTAGGCCAATAATAGAATATGCATCCTCTGTTTGGGACCCCTCAACTCAAGAAAACATTAAGAAACTAGAGCAGACACAAAATAGAGCAGTGCGATTCATAACAAATGAATATTCACATTTCACTAGAGTAACACCTTTAGTAAAATCACTAAATTTAGAAAGCCTTCAGGATAGAAGACTTAAGAGTAAAGTAGCAATTATACACAAAACACTGAACCATAATCTCCAAATACAAAAACAAAACTTAATAAAATACTCAGAAAGACACAAAGATAAAGGCACATTCCTCATCCCATATGCTAGGACAAATCTGTACAAATGCTCTTTCTTCCCTAGTGCCATTAGAGCATGGAATGGTTTGCCTGAGCTAGCCAGGAAAACCAGTGACTTGGCAGAATTTAAGTCACTGGTAAATATGCATGACTGAATGCATGACGCGTAGGACGTAATCATCTTCTTTTTTGAAGTAACGTCTGTATTATATAAGATAAGAAGATACAATTCTCTAAGCGTAGCCAAAAATAAAAAAAATAAATTTTTCGATACATTAAAAAACAAAAACAAAGGGCACGCTTACAGGAAACATGTAATAGTAGCAAGTGCAATTTTTTTTTCGCAAGCTACAAAGTAGGGTGTAATCAGATTCACAATAGAACTTGTTACTTTAAAGTGAGACTGACGACCAGAAGGACAGGCAGAATAACGGAAAATCAAGAAGGTAGACATACTGCAGTAACCTTATTATAATTCTTCCCATTTAGAAGCCCTTAAGAAAATAAAAGCTATATTTGTAGCTTTATAGCCTACCAAAAAAAAAATGATGACGATCTTCAAAGAAACTTTTTTAGATAATCTCCCCTTGGCTTACAAAATGCTTTTATTCAAAGATCAATTCTTATGTAAGACGTAAAAATAAATGTCTCAATACATGTCCACTAATACATAAGTACTCGCGCTGGCTACTACACTTATTGGCTACCGTTGGCAATATAATAATAATAATAATAGGCTTGTCTTCGAGTTGGCAATATACAATATATCAAAATGTATGATTTCCAGAAATATGATATTGTAAAGTTATTTAAATACATATGCAAGCACTCTAATTAGTTATATAGATAGAAGCGTATTAGAGAATATAAATATTGGATTTAAAACTACATGTATTAAATGCCTGTACTTAGTAGGATAACCTGCTTGCATGCTAAATTCGTCTTTTCAATTTTCCTTACATATTTTGTTTGAAAATGTAAATCTTTTTTTTTATCGATTCACAAAAACATTTTTGACTGTAAAAGTATTGTTATAACTCTGGGGGTGATGCGGATAGGGCTAATTGTGTGTGTTCAGCCAACCATGACTATTCAATAATGAAAGAAGGCCTCAGCACTGCCCTGCAACGTCACAACACATATTGGCTGACTAATTACCTGTGAGATTAAAGTGTTACGTTATTTTGAAGCCTTGATTTGGCAAGTTTTCATATCGTGTGGTGCAGAGAGACAGGCTTGTGATAGTCTTAACAGTATTAAATCTTAAAAGAAACTTTACAAACTATGCAAGACTTTTCTAAACTCTAGCAAAATTCATTATGACTTAATCTAATATTTATATTTGTTTATCTTTTTTAGGGTAAATACAATTACAACCATCAAAGATCTCATTCGTCAATTATGTAATATTGAAGAACCTGCTAAGGGTTATGAAGTTTTGAAGCGGTGTAAACTTCCAAGGACAGAATGGATTCCTTATGCATATTATCAACCTGAGTCAAAGTCAGTAAAATATATGTTTAAGATCTTTTTCTTCAGCACAAAACATTAATGCAAGTTAATTCTCAGCACAAAACATTAATGCAAGTTAATTCTCAGCACAAAACATTAATGCAAGTTAATTCTCAGCACACATAATGCAAAAATTTGTTTCCTCAATTCTAGACTCTAAATTCATTTTAACTGATAACAAAAAGTATCAAAAATATTTATTTTGTTTCATCTTAAAGAAAAGGGATAACCAATTCATAGACTTTGTGTTTTTTTTTTAGTTAGATCAACTACGTTGACAATCAAGTAAAGGAAATGACAACTAATTAATACAAAATAAACATTGTATTGAAACGGAACAATGGAAGAAAGACACGTAGGGCATTAAAACTGTCCAATTCTTGCTGGACGTGAAACACGTTTACATCCTGAAATTTGATATGAGGTGTCACGTATAAATCTTTAATCCCGCTGACCCTGACCTTGTCTAGTCAAGTGAAATTACCACTTAATGACATTGAGAATCATTATGAATTTAACTGACCTACTCTATCCTAAAATAGATTAAATGAGGTCCTGCTATATTGTTATTATACTTTTTTAACTTTGTATAAATATAAATAAGTGAATAAATTGCTCAATTTATTCAATTTTAAAAATTAGGCCTACTATCTACCACTTGTTATATACATAGTATATTAAAGTATACACCACCTAAATTTAGTTTTTAGTTCAGTCTGCGTCATACCGATAAGACATATAAGACATACTCTCATTTTTAGAGACTTCCGAAATGTTAATGGAAGATATAAATTTAATGTGGTTTGTCCGTCTGTTCGTCCCAGTCTCGCTTAGATCTAATAAACTAGAAAAGATATTGAAAATCCGACATTATATTGTAATAACCAAACTAAACCATGTTCTGTAGTGGCTCTATGGCTGCGCATCAGCGCACTATAAAGAGACTAAATGAATGAAATAAGTAGTAAGAAGTGGAATCTTTTGATGGTTGTTGATATCCGCCTTGCTTTTAATTTATGTAATTAAACTTCTGTTGTTATTGTTTCCTCGCCGTTGAGTTGCTTACGGCAAAGTTGTAACATAATGGCTGGTGCGTAGCCATAGAGCCACTACAGAACATGGTTAGTACAATATTCTAGACCATTCAAAGTTCTGATTCAACGGCTACTTTTTTCTTTTTTTAAAATGAACATTTAATTTTTTTAAATCCACTATGCACGTTTTTTTTTAAAATAAAATTGCACTATTTTTACAATTAATCACTATAAAAAGTAACAAGTAAAAAGTCATTTGCATTTGCTAGAATTTCATTTTGATATTCTTTCTGAAAAGAGTGGTCGAGATGCTAAGTGCGCTTGAACTTGGCTTGCCTTGGCTACCTAGAAGGGGGCTCGAGGTTCAACACTCGACTCGGGCTGAGTTGTGTTTACTGAGCGCCCAAAGGAAGCACGTAAAACCAACTCCTATATACCCCTTCCCCCCACGAGTCCACAAATGAGATTGGAACAAAGCGCTCTGAACATGTTATAAGCATGAAAGAAGCGCTATATAAAAGCTATAATAATAATGAGATTGCATTTTACCTTCCTGGGTGGGCCACTTCGGGGACCGATGTTGAGTTTGTGTTTCCATACAAACTGTCTTCGTAACCTTGTTATCATTTTTTGTGTGTAAAATAATCAGATTATCTAATAATAATACATAGAGGTTTGTTTCCCATACTTTTGAATTAGATGTTGCACATCTCTGGTGAAATGCTATTAATGTACTGGTCGTGTGGAGATGGGATATAACAGAATTAGTCATCTGATATTTTTTACTAACTGTTCATACAGTTTATATGGACTTAAACGTGACAAATTAGTTTTGTTTAATAGCGTAGAATTAATCCTTTTTAAGAATAAGGTTAATTGCTGTTATAGTTCAGAAATAGTACGATGTAGTTTGCTATTTATAGTTGGTCGTTCATCGTGACCTTGTTTTGCTCATACTTTATTTTCCTTATCTTATATAAAAGTAAATGTAAGTAAAGTTCCCCTTTCAGACCTTGTGGTCTATAGGGCAGATGATGTAAAGGTCATCTGATTCTGTGGCCTACGGTTAACAAGGGTGTCATGTGGCCAACACAACGACCAACCGCCTTTACTTTCCCCAACTAGTGTCAGGTACCCATTAGAGCTGGGTGGACTCAAGGGCGCCAAAAAATCCAGAAATAAAAATCCCAGTCTTCACCAGGATTCGAACCCGGGACCTCCAGTACGGAAGCCAAGCGCTTTACCGCTAAGCCACCGCGCCCTCTTTACCTTATATAAATAAATAAATATACTTGTGTTTTTGAATCAATAATAGACAGTCTGTCCACAAAGCCTATGTCAGGACAAAAGTATAATAGACTGAACCCTGCAGTATAGGTATATGTATTTGCAGTATTCGTGTTTGCTTTTTCTGAAATGTCATGTGAGACATTTGAACTAAACATTTTCATGAATTGTTGACGAAATAAATAATTTTTTATTACTAAGAAATTTTAGTAGTAATCGAATGATGGAACAGTTTGTTTTTAAGTTAAAAAAAAAAGTCGGATTATTGTTTCAATTTTATTTCCAGGTACAGCAGAAATCTTATACATCTAGAAAAAAGTCAATTTGAACTCTTCCTGATATGTTGGGAGCCTGGTCAGGGGAATGAACCCCATGGACACTGTGATTCATATTGTTTCTTTCAGGTTTGAGTTACGTTTTCTTTTAAACTGGTCAATCCTATCTTTATCATTTGACTCGATCACAGGATAGGAACATTGACAAGATCACGTGAAGCGTGACTTTGGTAAAATCACTAAATTTAGAAAGCTTTCAGAACAGAAGACTCAAAAGTAAAATAACAATTATACATGAAACACTTAACCATAATCTTCAAATTCAAAAACAAAATTTAATTAAATACACAGAAAGACAAAGAAAAAGGCATATTCCTCGGCCCATATGCTAGGACAAATTTGTAGAAAAGCTCCTTCTACCCTAGCGCTATTAGAGCATGGAATGGATTGCCTGAGCTAGCCAGGAAAACCAGTGACTTGGCAGAATTTAAGTCATTGGTTAATATGCATGACTGAATGCATGACGTGTAAGAAATAATCATCTTCTTTTTTGAAGTAACGTCTGTATTGTATACGATAAGATAAGATCATAGGACAGGATAAATAACGTCATGTGACTATTAAAAGCTTTTAAAAATTTACTTTTTCTTTAAACATTATCAAACCATGCAGAGTTACATATGGGGTAGCCTACTAGACATTACCATCTCTCAGGTTGACAAACTAGTAATAGAGCAAGGTGCTGTTATAACATTACAAATACGGCAGCTAAAATGATAAACTAATTTTTAAAAGTTTTAAACGGGTAGGCCTTGTTTCTTATCTTGACTGTTGTGTAGCATGTTGTCTGTCTGAGATTAATTGGGAGTGCGTTCAAAATCACATCATCTTTTCATGTATATCATAGATGAAGTTTTGATATAGATTATTGTCCTGACAATTCAATTGAGTTGTTTAGCCATATCAATGCATTCTGTATGGTGGCAAGGGGGTTTAAGAAAGGCGTTTTTAAAATTCTTTTATTTTATTTTCATTTTTTTTTTAGGTTAATAGAATAAGTAAAAAAAAATGGTCCTAATACGTTTATGCCTGGTGAAAAGATAATAGATAGCCTTCTGCTTTATAAATATCTATTGTAGTATTTACTATTCATATAGGATAATTAGTATAGATAGATAGACAGACAGACAGATAGATAGATAGATAGATAGATAGATAGATAGATAGATAGATAGATAGATAGATAGATAGATAGATAGATAGATAGATAGATAGATAGACAGACAGACTAATTGAAAAAGACGCGCATTGCCCTTTCATTGCTGGCATGAAGTATTCAAACAGCGGCGTAGCTAGGGGCTTGGGGGCCCGGGGGGACCGACCTCTTTAGGGGCCCCTTGCATTTTGACTTTCGATATATGACATGATATAATGTACGCAAAAAATATATATGACCAAGATCAAATTGATTCAGTATATCAGTAAATTTGACCAAAACAATTAATCATTAAGACTCTTTTAATGAATAATACCGTTGTTTATTATCAAAATAATGCACAAGTGATAAATCTCGATTCATATCGCTTCATGTGGTGCATTCTGTTCAGCAAGGACATCTATAACATCATCTACATCAGGGGTGGGCAACCTTTTTCCACCGATGGACGCATTTATACAATTTGGGGATTAGGCGGGCCGCATATATATCATATGAATGGCAAAGTGAATTTGGTGGTTCCGAAAAAAATAGAAAAATACAAAATAAAGTGAAGAAGCTAAAATTATATAATTTATTAAAGACCTAGTGTACTTCGAACAATAACACTGAGTACAAGTTTCACTATTCCTTCTCAATAATTACTCAGTGCATGTTCCCCAACAATTACGTACCTTGGCAGCTGCTTACATTACCTAAGCCTAAGGACAGCCCTGTGAATCTTTTTAACTCCTTTTTATGTTTAACCTCTTAATTCGATCGATTTCAATGTAGCTTTGTGTAAAGTTTGCAGTTACTAAATTAAGGTTGGGATATTTATTTTGTTTTTACTAAAAAGGTTTTTCTCAGTCAAAGCTCCATCAGTTGTTACCCTTGCCATCATTACAAGCCAACCCAACTCTTTCAACACATTTCTTCATAGCATTGAATAAATAAATACTGGCCTGGGCTTATATGTTTTACTGAATTTATGGAAATACTGCTTTTAAATATAATCTTCGTTTTCTTTAAACTTTTTAGAAGGAAGTTTAGAGTCACTGTTTCTTTAGCCTAAGTGATATCCAAAGTTTCATTTCTCTAGATATTTACCATTATTTAACTTTAATGTACTTGCATTTTTAATATGTGTGGGCACACTTGATTTAGTTAGGTTTTCGCGGGCCGCATAAAACACTTCGGCGGGCCGCATTTGGCCTGCGGACCGTAATTTGCCCACCCCTGATATACATCGATACTTTCTAGTATTTGTGACTTCACTGACATTAAAGCCATGATAAGCCTTTCTTGCGTCATTGTGCTCCTGGGATAGTTTTTTTAGAATGACGCAATGGTAGTGGCCTGATTTAGTGGTACGGTATTCAGAGGATGTTGCAAAGGTTTGAACCTTTTTGGTGATTGTATTACTAGTTTGTTGGTGAAAAGTGCTCGTGCATCAGTGACATTATTGAAAAAGCGATTTGCCATTTATTTCACTAATAAAAAATATGCTATGATTGTGAAATTTCCTCTAACGAAAAGACGTACATTTGTTGTTGTTTTTATTCATTTTCCCAACTTTGCAATTCACTCTTTTATCACTCTATAACAACGATTTTTTTTATTTAGAAAAGCCTTTTTCCATTTGATTGCAGATAGATGAATAGAGGGGTAAAAAACTCGAGTGTGAAGTTAATTCTGAAATTACAGAATTACAGAAGCCAAACCCGAATAATGGACAATTCTAGCATTGTTAAGAATAACTATTGGATCTGTTATACTCGTTGCTGTAAATTCTGCTTCAAGGTTAATTAGCGTAGCCTTAAAATACTCGCCATTTAAATCTATTATTAGTAAATGTAACAAGATACCTGGAATTCCCTGTATACAGGGGCGGACTTAGCAGCGCGACGGGCCCTGGACCCTAGTCTTGTGCGGGGCCCGGAGCCGTAAGGGTGGACTATATATAAACCGTACCACATCACGCTAACGGGCTATTCCGTCTTACGGCTGTCATTGGCCTCCAACAATAACAATTCTGTATGTCCGCTTTTAACACTGTGGGCCTTATTTTTATTACAAAACAGAATATTACTTAGGTACTGTTTGCCAACTGTTGTATATACTTCGTTGTTATTGTTCTGCATAAAAGATTTTCTTTGAAGTTTAAAAAGTTTAAAAGAAAAATACTCCCATGGCCTCAAGATGTCTATGCACAGAAGCATATAAAACACTTAGGCGAAAATAATCAATACATAGAGGTTATGTTTGTATTCAAACATCGACGTCTAATCGGATTTTATTAGGAAAATGTGTAGTGATCAAGTTTGTTACAATAAAATCTCCGATCGCGGGGCCCCCACAGGCGCTCCACTTGCCACCTCTAAGGCCTCTACTGCTGTATATCATACAGTTTTATTCGTGGCAACAAAGAGAGTAATATTCTTTGTTTTTGCTGCAAGAACATGTTTGATCTCTTTAATCGGCAACAAATCTATTAAAGATTTGTATTTCAAAACGTAAAACTGACTTTAAAAAAACAACAACTTTGATCTCTGTGGGAAAAAAAAATATTTTAAAATGTCAACAAAGTCAACGTACTGATAGACCTAGATCTAGATTTAGTATTTGATATAAGTATAATCCATAAATGTTGAAAAAAAAATACACCCGTTGAAACTATTTGTCAATCAAATATATTAATTTATGTATTTTGAAACACCCATTTGGAGGCCCCCCCTAGGCGGGGGCCCGGGGGGATTTCAAAAACCTCCCCCCTCCCCCCCTACGCTACGCCACTGTATTCAAAGATTAACAAAAGACACATATCTCGTTTTAAAAGCATAAACAAAGTTGATTTAACAAATGGATTTCATGACACGTTAGTAATCAAATTAGGTGAAGATATATAATCTCAGTAAGGATTATAAAAGTCAGCGATAAAGTTTTGAAGAAGCCTAGTTGTTAAGCGAAATGCTCAATATTGACAACTAAAAATGAGAACCTTTCCGGTGTGAATTGGTTACTTTCACGTCAGCAATAAAATGTGTTTCAGTGTGAAGAATGAAGAAGACAGGTCAAAGGGAGGAAGTAAGTCTGAAGTCTAGAGACCGGTAAAATATCAGTGAACAAGAGAAGAACAATTGATTATTTAAGTCTTTAAGGCACCCTAAATCAACGGAGGAGATACTTTCCTCTCTGAAACTGCAGACTTTGTTCTATTGAAATTAGATGCAGTGGCAACCATATTGTGAGTCTAGGAAATAGAAAATGTGTTA
>JADKLZ010018411.1:0-11891 GCA_021533235.1 Biomphalaria straminea | reverse complement strand
TGTTGTGCATTGAAATAACACAAGTAAATATGTACACATATAATTATCACAATATTTTATGACATGTAATAGCATCAAATCGAAATAATAAGTATCCTTCATTGTGTTTATTGTCCATGCACCTTATGTTCACTTAGTATTTCTCCATAAATGTAAGTAGTAATAGTTCAAGTTCAATAATACATTGTGTTTTCAACAAATAATAATTGTGCAAAGTTCAAAAAATCTTTAATCGAACAAATTCAACTGAGAAAATTGTGTCAGTTATGATACAATCTTAGTTTACATTACTTTGCTCATGAGAATATATATACAAGTAGAAGCATAACATCATAACATCTTAGTTGTATTCACATTAATTTTTTTGAAAAAGTGTACAAGTCCAATACAAATATCATCAAGTTTCTTTCTCAAATATCTAGTAGGTATCAAAATGTGTGTACAACAATCTTCTTGTTTACATGAATGCTTATTACAAAAAAATATAGTTCATTCAAAATAGTTGCACAATGTTGCTTTGAAAAAAATACAAGTCTATGTCCATATTTAACTAAAGTAATTATTGACATTAAATAAATCAGTTACATGATGATTCACTCTCATTTAAAATACTATGAGACTAGGTTATGTCCTTGATGAATGACAAGAAGTAGTAAAATATTCATCTTGTTTACAACAGTTGTAGAAAAAATTCAAAGTTCTCAATACTATGAGAAAAATTTGTTTACACAAGTACTGAATGAGTGGGAAAAAAATTCAATAGTCTGTTTACATTGCTGAGTTCAAAAAAATTCATTCTTGTTTACAAAAGCATGTCAAAAAATGTTGGTTACAAAATAGTAATGACATTCCAATGTTTGTTTACAATACACTTTGAAAAATATGTTCTAGTACAATGCTTGCAAATAATGTTCAATGTTTACACAATAAAGATCAATGTTTACAAAATGACATCATAGTTGCTTGTAAAAAATAAGTGTTTACTTTAATCTCTGAAGTTTACAATTGTGACTAACTCTGTGACCTTGAATCTATGCTAGGTTTAAAGTGTTTGACTCTAATATATTTTCCTTGAAACCAAGTATTATCAAATGTGTTGATAACTCTATCACAATCTCTCTCAGTTTTTAAATAGACTAAAGCTGTATTATTTAATTTGTCCTCACTTGGTTCAATGTCTACCCACTTTACAAAAGTAATCTCATTAAAATAGTTCATAATAGCTTGCCATCTAGTGTCTACTGAAAGATTTTCAACTCTAACTATGTGATCTGTATAGTGATTTGTGTTAATTGCTTCTGTTTGTACGTATGCTGCTGTTTCATTTTGAATAGGTCTTTCAATTGCTACTGCTGCTGTGTTTGATCTAGTGTAATTATTGTTGTGGTGAGTATATTGCCTATCTTGAAATTGGTAATCATGTTGATAATTATGTTGTCTATCATCAAATTGATCTCTTCGTGACATTCTGTTATTTTGCCATCTGTTCTCTTGATAAGATCTATTGTTAGGTGGGCTGTAGCTTTGCCATGTTCTTCTGTTTGTTGGTTGCTCATATTGCTGTTGATAAGGTCTGTTATAATTTGGACTGTAGCTGTTTCTGCCCCCAAAATTTCTGTTCTGAAAATTTCTGTTATTTCTATATTGATTTTGTTGTTGTTGTCTCTTTCTACACTCTGCTTTGGTGTGACCCAAAATGTCACAGAAAAAACACTGAAGGTTCCTTGCATATTTAAATTTGTTAGTAGTTCTGGAGTTGTCCTCTGTTGCTGTTGCTGCAATGTTGTACAGTTCTCTTTTGTCTAATGTTATGTTTGGATGGGAATCTTTGTATGTTATCAGGTTTGCCACTAATTCAGTTTCATTCTTTATCTTTCTTTCTTTCAGAAATGAAAATACATTATCAGTTACATTTGTTAGCACATTTTCTATTAGAAAAAAATCTAGGATCTGTTTAGGGTCTTCTAGGTTGCAGTTGGCAAGTTGTAGCCACTTGATCATATTCTGTCTCATTTCATGGATAGTTCTTTTTATGTCTGAACTTTTGGTGATTTTAATTTCCCTAAATACTTTACGGTAGCTTTCTTCTGTCTTCCCATAATGATCGATAAGTCTGGTTTTTACTGTGTTATAGTCTTTTCTTTGCTTTGTGGTTAAAGTATCAATGATATTCAGAGGTTCCCCTCTTAAGTTTGCAAGCAGTTGTTGTGCCATTTGTGTACTAGTCATATTTGATGTCTGGCAGATAAATTCAAATTGGATAATAAAGTTCTCTAGTGTGTCTTCTTTTGGATCAAACATCCTGAATTTGCTGCGATACTGATGAGGAGTTGAAGTTGCTTTCGCTTCTTTTTCTTTGTTTTCTTTAGCTAGGTTGGCCATTTTCTCTTCATGTTCTTTTAATTTGATTTCATGTTGGCGTTGTTCTTTTTTTTTTCATGTTGGCGTTCTTTTTCTTTTTCTATGCTTTCTTGCTCTTTTTCTCTAAGTCTTCTTTCCTGTAGCCTTTCTTCCCGTTGCTTGTCTTTTTCAGCTCTGATTCTCTCTATTTCAATTTTAATAAATGCTGCCTTATCTTCATCTTTTAACTTCAATTTGTCTGCTACCTCTATGAGTTTGTCATATTCAGCCATTTTAATTATTTAAATCAATAATGTGTACAATTCAATTGAATAATATATATAATATGTGTGCCTTAGATAGTTAATACAAATGTTAATATAGATTAAAGCCCTTATAAAAGATCTAATGAGATAATAATAATAGTAGATATGTACTTTGTTAAATTATGTGTTTTTATATATATGTCTCTAGTAGCTCAAATTGTAATGCAAAAAATTATTGCCACAAATAATTCTTAGTCTTTACTAGTGTAATAGTGATCAATGTAATATTCTATGTATGCCAATCAATCAATATATGCCAATCAAGTTAATTGTGCTTTCCCCACTTAAATGTGAAAAATAGTTACTTGTAGTCAAAATATATGTATATCCAAGTGTCAAAAATAGTTATTCGTACTCAAAATATGTATATATACAATTAATGTTGTCACAATTCCAACTCAAATTTATCACACAATGTATCAAAAATATAATCTGAACTCAAAAATATGTCATAAGTGTATCAAGATGTGTTGTGGTAATAATAGTACAAAATTAAATTAAAAAGTATGAATAAGTGTAAAAAAATAATTAATTAGACAGATATAAATACACTATAGATAACTAGACAGTCTGCTTTAAAGGACGTTACAAGATAGTGGAAATAGTAGACAAAAGAATTACGATAAGTAATGACAGTGACGCAAAAAGAGTTTAACAAATGTAAATAAAGACAGTATAAGAGTTTGACAACACTATGGATGGATGACAAAATACTAACTTGACTAGACAGCTATACGATTAAGTATTTACTTTATCTAAAGAGTCCCTACCAATCCTGGATGCTTACTTGAAAAAAAATTATAAATGCTCAGACTCGATAGATAATGAAATTTAGTTCCTAAAGGTCAATAATATTACAGGTAGACATGTATGTAAACAAAAATTGTGGTGAAGTTCAAAGAGAACTAATCAATCATAATATCAAAGGGTAATCAAAATAAGTTACTTCCCTTTTAAATGTCCACTTGACTTGTAAGTACAGTTCATAAATCAAAATTCCGGTGATGCTCCTTATTCAATTAGATCACAAGTATAGTTCATAATGTTCAAAAATATTAATAATAATCCCGTTACTCGTTAAAGTTCAAAGTACTTGCACGATAATAATAATAATCCAACTTGCTAGATAATCCACGGTAAAATGATAAAGTACTTCATTAGTCGTTGAAAAATAGTATCCAATTTGACAGTTTAAATCCACAGTATCATTGTAAAATACACAAGTCCTTGAGTAACAAATAGTAATAATCCAAAGTCCATCAGCTGTCTTCAAATGACGACTTGCATTTTTCCACACACGAATAGGTTGTAGTATCAGGGTTGCTAGTTTCACACTAGTGTAGTCTCAGCATTTCTGGTTTCACACCAGGGTTGTCTCAGCATCTCACTTGTTAGGATAATAAATTGACTGGAACAATGATGATAATAATAATAAGTGACTGGAACAATGATAAGCTCCTCAGGCTATTTCAACTGGTGTAAACGTACGACCACATATCAGGCTTCCAGATAGATGACACTTAGGACAGTAGTCAACTGGAAACAATATGTTGAAGTTGAAAATAATCTAACAGGAACAGATAAAATTGTTCAGGTCATCACAGATGAACAATAACTTGCTAAGAGTAGCAACTGTGTGTAGTGTGTCATGGCAGGTCAATGTGACACGTAGACGATCAGATGTGTAGTCAAATGTAGTCGAAAAAATACTGGCAATACTGGATTCAATTTGAAGTACAGGATAAAATAGATCTAGATTCTAGTAGTCTGTTACGTTTAGAGCTCTTTTGTTGCTAAAAATAGATCTAGGCTCGCAAAATATAATACAATGTTACTCTCTAGTCTTTGGATAGGATCACCTGTGTTCTCACGTGAATCTCGCTTTGAAAAAATATGGCTGGTCTCAATGTTTGTAGATCTAGGTCATCTTTACGATTACAAATGAAATAAAGAGTCCAATAAAACAGGACTTGGCTTTGTTTATCAGTGTTCTCGATCTAGTTTACAATTGTACAAAAAAATATCATAGAGTTACTTTTTCTTGATTGTATAGTTGTCAACTTCAAATCAAAATCATCCTTAAAATATCACTTTTAAATTACTTGTCGGCAATACAAATTACTTGACTTCTTCTTCTTATGTACTGATAAATACGATACGTTGGCACTTCTGATACAAATATTATTTTTATCACCGCTTCCGGCAAAAATGTCCTTTTGACGATACTTCTGATACTATAAATGTCGAATACAATATTACTTCTTTACTTCTGACAGTATAAATGTCAAATACAAATATTACTTCAACACTTCTGACACCATAAATGTCACTTGAAGAAATGAGGAAATGAGCAGCAGATAGCAAATGATACTTTAATAAGTACAAATATATACACCACTTGTAGAAAATGATACACAACTTCAGAATGATTGAGATATATCCTTGATAGAATGATTCACAAATAACTCATAGTAAATGACTTCAGTCCATTACAAAATCTTAAACAACTTTATCAAATCAACTTCTTGTAACAACTACATACTAGTGACTCTATCAAAGTTTCTCTCTCAACTGACTGTTCACACATCATTAAAAGTGTTCACATTCTCACAACATGGTAGTGAATTGAGTTCATAATATATTAACTGGGGTGTCCACCCAATGGCACCAACTTTGAGGTGGTGACACTAATCTACTTTAAAAAAAATGTTGCATTCAGTCTATTGATAGATTATCTGTGCTTTTTTTGCATACATTTAGTCTAAATTACATCTAAGTTTATCCAAATTTATATTTTAGATTTAGGTTTAGAAGATATAGATCTTAAGAGTGCTAAATCATCTACATGATAAGATTAGATTAGGTAGATCTACATCCTTATGTCTCAATACAAACACAATTTCCCTTTTTTTTAAATTACAAATCAATGCTGAAAGATTATCTAAAATCGCTTGTCTGACATATTGTACATATCCGGTAGATGACATGCCGTAATGTGGAATATATCTCTTAATCAATAATAGGCTATTAGTTTGTAACCAGTTTGTTATTAATTACGTTATAAGCAATGTCTGGTCGTGCGGATAGCGTGCTGAATTAATTATTACAACTGTCCGGGGTTCATACTCATACCCTGCTTGCTGCCATCCTCCTCGTCAAGCAAGAAGTTAACTATTTTTAACTTTGTGTTTTTTTTTATTATTATTTTTTTCTCAATGGCAAGTGAATCTTTGAAACATTATTACTTTTGACCATTATAATAAAGTTTTTCCTTGCGAATAGGCGGATCTAACAGGGATCCGACTCTGACACATACGTATCTGAGTTTGTTTGATACGTGATAACTGGTACTGTCCATCTGATAATGTTTTCTTTTTTGAGTTGGATAAAGGTTACAGAGTATTTATAAACGTTTTATATTAGCTTTTTTCTGCATTATCTATAAATTTTGTCTTTATGTGTCTGTATGCTTAGAAATATTTTGATATTTGATCTCATTTATTTTTTCAATACAGCGAGGACTATTTATTATGTATTTTCTTTTTTTTTTTCCTTTATGAGTCTATAATTTTAGACATATTTTAATATTTTCACCTCTTTTATTTTTTCTCAATACAGCGAGGACTCTATTCGTTCAGTGTGGGTGTGCTGCCGAGGCCAAATAACTTTGCGGTTGTGGATATTTATCAAAATAAAGACTATTTAATTTCAGTTCATAGTCACGATCACGATATCTTTACCTCTTCAAGTAAGCTTATTAATTAATAGTAATGCTAATTATCACATACACATAGTTTTGGAGCACACTCTAAGTACGCTAATGAATCAAATGAAACACTACAGAAATACAGGCAAAATTTGTTTAAGCGTAAATAAAACTTATATATTTAACCTAGTGTAAAAAAATGCTCCTCTTTCTTTATCTTTTTAAAAAGCTTCTATGAACTCCCTGTGTCTTACTGTCTGCTAAAAAGTGTGTCCATGTTATTTAGCCCTCGTTCATTCTTGGATCAGACTGAAACTGCCCACAATTATTGGTTGACATAGAGAAGGCAGAAATGTATTTTAAAACTTAACCAATGAGATAATGAATTACTGTTCATTATTGTTTAATAAAAAAAATAGCAAGAAATTAACAAATACTTCAGAATTCACAAATATAGCTAGGTTTTTGGTTTTAGTTCCCTTAAATAATTGTTAACTGTTATGACATGATTAGAACTTAGATTTGTTTCGGGAATAATAATGGGATAATTTTTACTTAGTTAAAAACAGATGACGCAAAGTTAGCTTAAAAGGTAGAAGGCTTTACGATTGAGTATAAACAAGACGTGTTTATATTAGGAGAGTTAACTAAGAAGTAATATCTCAACGACTAGTGACAGAGACATCGAACGATTCCCCTATGAGGATTAAAGTGCTTATTGTTCCAAACGAGCGTCGACTCTACTTATATTGTTCGGCCTTTCGTTGATGTTATTGAGTTCGTTGAAGTTTACCTCCTGTTTAAATAATCGTTTGGATCCAACACCGCGAACAGGCACGTAACATAACACAATGGACCTCATTCACCAAATGTAAATACAAACATTTAGCCACTTCATAATATTGATAAAATAGTGAAAAATACGGATCACGTGACACCCTTACGTATTGCATAATTTGTATAAAACATATAGAAAAAATGTTGTTTGTTTACGTTTGGTGAAAGAGGCCCATTTTTCCATCATACTCTAACCAATAATTTATTGTACATAAAAAACATAAATCAATAGACAAAACTACTAAATAGTCAAGTATAGTTGATATTTAAATATTTTTTGATATAAAAAAGGAAATAACTTGTACATTATTTGTAGATATAGTTTCAAGGATGTTGATCCTATAGAAATTTTTTGTAAAGATTTTTTTTTAACTTTGTTTGTTTCACATGTTGTTGTTTTAATTTTTACATTTTTTTTTTCTAAGGATAGACAATGTTAAGCTAAATGACATGTGTTTAAGAAAATAAAGGTTTAAATGCTTTTGCCTTGCCAATGAGACGCTCTGAGTACTTAATACCAAAATATATTGTGTAAGAATAGGGACAAAGGCGAGCAACTGGCCCCTAAACCAGTAAGTTTCGTTGAAGAGTGGCTTGTTAGCCTTGTTTGGCTACCCATCTAAGAGTAGGAAAACTTTGATTCCTAACCTCAGATGTCTTACAGCTAAACCCAAACACAGGAAAGGCTTCGGGTAAAATCTCTGAGGAAAAAAAATCAGGAGCTGGAGACTCTTAGGCAGATTGTGGCACACTGCTACAGCCGGGCTGAACCTGAACCGGGCTTAACCTGTTTATGATATTCCGTTCCTTCAGTCAAATCAGCTGCTTGGTGGACCTGCTATGTGTGCAACAGCGTCGGACTATTTACATTGTCCAGGCTTTCATCTGGCTTGATCTATCAGATGAACCAATGATATTACGTCTGAAGAAGCCCAACTACCTATCAAGGACGCTTGTTTTAAAAACCTAACTAGAGCAGAGTTCTGTTTGTTTATATGGCTCGTAAACCTTCTACCAGAAACCACTCTCAAAAAAGAAACCGTATGATGCGATAAGAGTCAAATATACACTATAGAAAAGCTATTAAAAGTCTTCCGGAGATTAAGCCATTAGGAAAAAAAGGAGCCTACGGCCCTAAGACAGTTTGCAACATACATTACTACCCCCTAACAGAACCGTTTGTTTGTCAAAAGAGTTGAGCCGAAGGCTCTTCGAATTCCTGCGTGAACAAATCGTTCTGTCTGGAAGATGTCCAAGTCAATGTCTATGTATAACATTGCTATTTCCGATATTTCTGGCACTCCGAGCTCATGTACTAGAATGCATGGCCGGAGTTCGAGCACACAGGGAACCCCCGCCAATTGTTTAGCTAAGCTGTAAATGTCTGGACTTGTTTTCTTAATCACTATGATGCTCGATTGAAAATGTGACATAGAAAGAAAGTATAAAGTCATTTTTTTGTATTTATTTATTTTTTTTTTTTTAGAGTTCAGGAATATTTTTTTTGTTGAACTTGTATTAATTTTGTTGTTAGTAAAATCTCTCAATTTATAAACCTTTTTTTTTATACAGGTAGAACAGTTGTCGTTGAATGTAATAAAGGCGACACAATTTATGTTATAAATAATCGAAGCCCATATCAATTATATGCTAGCTTAGATGCAACTTATCAACACAACATCTTCAGCGGATTTCTAATTAGCCCAATGCTTTAGTCATACGAGAGCTGAGCTGATCAAGTGTTTGTAATATTAAAGCTTCTATACTGACAATAAATCTGGAAACTGTTTGGTTGGTATTGTCAAATGTTCCATAGCTTAAAAATGTTTAGTGAAAAAAAATATTTGAAATATTTTCAAACATTAGTTCATTTTAAAAAGTTTCTGTTGGTAAGAAAATAAATAAATACTGCTCACAGATACACATTTGTATCTATATCCTTTATGTCAATAAGCGCCGTATGTTTTTGTTATTCCAAATATGTATTGTTTACTTAAGCTTCTATAGATGAATGGTATTCTTTTATCACGCAAGCAATGCTTATAAAAATGTGTCTATATATACTCAAATTATCTATATAAAATAAAAACAATATTAGTTCGTCTACACTCTACACCTTATAAAACAAATCTAAATTCATCTTCATTGTACAAATCCTAAAGTTGAGTAAAACATTTGATATTCATCGTGTTTGTACACATCCTTAAATTATAAAAGAAGACTTGAAATTCATCGTGTTTGTACACATTCTGAGAGCTAAATGGAAGACTTAAAATTCATCGAGTTTGTACGCATTCTTAGAGTTATGTAGATGAACCAAAATTCATCGTGTTTGTACACATCCTAAATTGTGAACATGAACTGATATTCATCGTTTTTGTAGTTATTCTAAGAGTTGAGTAGAAGACTTGAACTTCAACGTGTTTGTACACATCTTCAGAAATGGGTAAATGACCTGAAATTTATCGTTTTTTGTACATATCGTGAGAAATGTAACTTAACACAAGAAGCTTCCTATTATTTCTACCTACGGGCAATTTTATAGTCATCAGAATGGAGGTTTTCTAGACACAGTGGCGTTGCATCCATGGTTCGAAGGGGTTCGATGAAACTGGGCCCACACCTTTTAGGGGCCCACACCAGATTGTGTAATAACCATGGGCCAGGTCCGGATTTACTTCTATACAAAATATGCTCTTGCTTGGGACCTTCAAGAAATGTTTTGTAGTTACATATCTGGATATGGGCCCTATATCTCAAATAGCTTAAAGCCTTTTCAACTTTCAATAAAGCATTGGGGCTTAGGGGTTTCATTTCCCCTGGTTCATGATTAATGACCAATTGTGGCCTGCACTACACTGCAATTTTATTTTCAAGAATGGCTAGAAAATTTAAAAGTTTCCTTGAAAATAAATATTTAAGTAGTTTTGCGTTTTATACCAATGGACTACTTTAAGGCTGTTTGAAATAAATGTATTCTCTTTTTTAAGAACAAAAATGCAGGAGGTTAAAAAGACCAGATAAGACTACATATATTTTTCTGACGTGTTTTTTTTTTATTCTCAAGAAATGTTTAACTCGAACTAAAGTAAAATTAAGTTTCAATTTTTTCATGTTTATTTTTATTGTCATTTTATCTTTAAGCTAACAGATTGGCTACAATAATACTTAATATCAGGTGGCCGAGCCTTGCTCGGTTAAATAATTTATAGCCTACTAACAAAGGTTATATACTACTGCTACTGGTGCTACAGCCCATGGAAGGATATGGCCTGCTTTTACACATCCCTCCATTCAGATATCTCCTGGGCCTTTCTTCACCACGCCCTAACGGTAACCCTAAGTTTTTTATTGAGGTTAATAGTTAAATCAAAAGTGGCAGCAGCGTACGCAAACTCGTTGACCGCTAGCTAGATATCTTGTTCAGTGTGAGCAAGTAAGGAGTAGAGCAGCTGTGTAATCACCATTTCCTTTGTTTTGGTACGGGACATTAGACACTAAAGCATGAACACATGGTCATAATTTTACCAGCAAAATTATAATTATAATAAGGCTTGACATCAAATCCGAAGATTAATGAGAAATCTACACCGCTCTACGCAATTAAAGTGTAAACAATTTATTAAGCACTTAAAACGCATTAACTAATCATACATCGGTACATTTAATTTCATTTAATAGCTGCTCTACTGCTCCTTACTTTCTCACACTGAACAAGATATCTAAACTTGGGGTTACCGTTAGGGCGTGGTGACGAAAGGCCCAGGAGGTATATGAATGGAGGGATGTGTAAGAGCAGGTCATATCTTTCCATGGGCTGTAGCACCAGTAGCAGTAGTATATTACCTTTCTTAGTTATACATTATTTAACCGAGCAAGGCTCGGCCACCTGATATTATATATATATATATATATATATACAAGAATTGCTCGCTTAAGAGTATAGGATTACAACAATTGTAGCATTTTGTTACCTTTATTTTGAACTCACTCTGTCTTTCTGTCTGGTCAAACTTGTGTACTCATTATGTCTCTAACTCCCATTCTCGGATCAAGTAAACAATTTACACAAATATGTATTGTTGTGGACACAAGATGATTGAATAAATACAATAAACCAATTAGTCTATTGAGTATTAGTAACTAAACGTTCACATAGGTGACCGCAAGTTAATTCAATCCTTTAGTAGTTACAGGTATAGCTAAATGTGCAGAATTTATCCCCCCCCAAGATAATTATTATCGTATAGATTGGTATGAGCATTTTATATTAAATTGATAATTTAAATATTTATTTATTGTAACTAAAAAAAAGTTAGTTATTCATTATTGGCGATTATATGTTTTAGTAAATAGGGAAAATAACTCTTAAATTGCTGATACATATAGTTTTAAGGGGGGAATTGTTGCATCTCGATAAGGTCTGTTTTCCTAAAACATGACTTTTTTTTATTTCTACATTACTTGCTTTGTTGTATCACTTTTCAAGGCGTATTATACAAGCCCTCTATAGAGTGCATTAACGTTTTTACCTTTATATTTTTATGAGTACAAACCGAGGTTTAAGATCTTTGAAAATAACGACCAGCCGATATCGCATTGGACTTTCCTTTGAATAAAAATAATGTATGTCACAGTTTAAATATGTTCAAGAAAAAAAGTAATTAATATTATGATAAAAT
>JADKLZ010018380.1:0-10163 GCA_021533235.1 Biomphalaria straminea | reverse complement strand
CAAATATCATGCATTTAGTCCGTTTGAATAATCAATAATGACGTGAAAAAAAAAGATGATAATTTAAAAAATAAATCGATTCATCTAGTAATAAAAAAGATAGATTGTCTACGAAAATTTCAACCTTTTATTTTGTTAGGTGATTTTAACTTTCTGTTCAGATCTGTTTCTCCCATTGTTAAAGAAACTTTATTCAGTGTAGTAAAAACTTCGCTTGATACTGTGTTTAAGTAATCAGATCGAATGCCTGGTTCATATTATGCTGAAGTGTCCCAACAGATAAAGTCAATCAGACTATCCGTACGATGTGTACACAAAAGTCAAACTTTGTGTTCTGTTACATAACATACACATATGCCAGAGCAGCTTGTCTAAGTGGATCTAAATTTGATATCCTCGTCTTGGCTTCATGAGATTTAACAGTAAAAAAGAAAAAAAAAACACAAATGATCATTGTATCGTTTTCTAAGAATCTAACATACAGCTTTTATATGTTGTTGCATCTTCCTGTTTCGACGTCATCTAATAGAGTTTAACTTTTTTAAAATTTAGAGATTGTTTATCGCTATCTGTATATCATCATCTCATGTCATCTCTGCCTGTGGTCCCTACTGGGGCATAGGCCACCAACCATCTTTCTCCAGGCATCTCGGTTCTGGGCGAATCTCTCCAACTGTCCCCATGTCTCGCCCATCTGCTTGGCATCTGTTTCCAGATCGCAGCGCCATGTATTCCTGTGCCGTCCTCTCTTCCTCTTTCCTGGGGGGTTACAGGTTAAGACTTGCCTTGTTATGTTGGATGCAGGCTTGCGAAGGTTCTGACCTATCCATCTCCAGCGTCTTTGAAGGACATCTATTTCAATGGGCTGCTGTTTTGTTCATTGCCACAGTTCGTCATTTGAGATCTTGTCTGGTCTTCGGATCATAAGAATTTTCCTCAGGCATGTGTTGATGAATACCTGGATTTTTTTTTTATGGCGGTGTTGGTGGTTCTCCGGGTCTCTGCTCCATAAAGTAGTATCAGCTTAACAATGGTGTTAAAGAGACTAAGCTTGGTGGAGGTGCTTATTTCCCTAGATTGCCAGGTGTTCTTCAGCTGATGGAATGCTGCTCGAGCTTTACCAATGCGGGTTCTAACATCTGCATCTGTTCTTTAATGGTGATCTATGATACTGCCGAGATATGTGAAGCTTTCCACCTCTTCCAGCGCCTCACCTTGGACTGTAGTGGGTAAATAGTTGGATGCCATTATCTTCAATACCTTGCTCTTCCCTCTGTTTATGGTAAGACCCATTCTAGATGAATTGTCTGCAACAACATTTATCTTTTCCTGCATCTGCTGCTGTGTGTGAGAAAGAAGAGCTAAGTCGTCTGCAAAGTGTACACTGTATACCATTATTAAATATATAATCTAGTATAGATCTCGCTGTCTTGTTTACGTTTCATAAATTATTGAATAAACTCACGTCTGAAACTGAAAAGTATCTTTAGAATATAATAGTTCCAGCCTAGATATTGGACCAAAGAAATGAAAGTAGGTTTGATATATATATTTCAAATGTGTATTCTTATTTAAGAGTATAGTCAAACGTAAATTTAAGAGAGTAAAATATTGAACTGTCAATCATAGTCAATGATCTAAATATAGAAATAACTCAAAATAGAGTTTATTCAATTTATTAGTCAAAAGCTAACATCTGTTTTTTAATTTTATTTACAGCCGAAAGTTCATGACCTCAATACGCGTTGCCTTGGTGAATTCTGTAAGCGACAAAAAGCAATAAAATATCTTTTATAATCAAATCGAAGACGTGGATGTAATTGTTAATATAACATTGTTTGTTTAATTGTATGTAGCTCTAGATCTAAAATCTAAACAATTTGAATGCCACAGTAGTTATTATAGTAAAAGACTATAAATACTGTGAGTGTGAGCTTGTATCGACCTAGATACACTTAGCGTGTTGACGTAGACACATTAGCCGTATTTCATTCATTTCATCATCATTCATTCATTTCGTACGTCGTTATCAGGTCTAAATGCGCATAAGTAAATTTTAAATAAAAAAGTAAATTGAAAATAAAGATTTAAAATTAAACCAAATTGGTAACAGTAAGCTTAAATGATTAAACAAAACACATTGGAAAGTAAATTGCATTATGTAAGTAGTGTATTAGTTCAATAATATCCTTTTATAATGCGCGATATTATGACCCCTGACGTTAACTTCATTCGTATCACTACGCGGCCTCTCTAACCTTAGTGTGTTTACATAGCGATGTGCATGACACATGAATGGGTGACAAAAAGCGATAACATATAAATTTATAATCAATAATAATTAATTTTATGTAGATATAAATCAAGAATCTAAAAATAAAACTTGAATGCAATTGTAGTCTAGTCAATAACTAAACACATTGAGCCAAGTAAATGACTAAACACTTTGACTTTGACCTAGATCTAGATCTAGCTACACGCCCACTTTGACGGTGTTAATAAGGTCTAAATGCGCATAAGTAAACCTGAAAGAAAAAAAATAAATTGAAAATAAAGACTTAAAATAAAACCGAATCGGTAGCTGTGGGCATAAATGCTTAAAAAACACATATGGAAAAGTAAAGTGTGTTGTGTACTTAGTTTATTAGTTCAATAATATGCCTTTATTGTATAATGCGCGGTATTATGACCTCTGACGTCAACTTCATTTGTATCACTACGCTAGCTCGCTATGGAAAAGAGTGTCGATGCGGTCATATCAAGAAGAAATGGTGACCTACATTTATAGATACAATAGTTTAATAGAGTTAGGCAACTTTATTTTTTTTTGAGGGTTTTAACTTTGTTTTAGGGCTACAATTCATACATACAGGTCTAAGTTAGTACCCAAGGAACATTTCTGTCAAGTTTTGTCAGGATCGGTGAAACGGTTTTGATTTCTATACGGGGACATACATACATACATACATACATACATACACACATACATACGCCTTTGTTTTCCTTTTATATATTAGATATATATATATTGTTACGTCTCCAGTGGCGAACTGAAATGTGTACCGGTATATGTGTGAGACCCACTGATACAGGCTTAGGCGGCGAAGGCGGGTCACAGGTCAACGCCTGGCCCTGGTGTGACTGTACCTGTGCTCTACGCATGACCCGAGCTTGGATGGACGAGAAGGTGTGATCTGTGTGTTTTTGTGACAGTTTTACAGTGAAGTCCAGCAGATAGCAAGCGTGCAGTTAGAACTGTGTGTGAATAAACAGTCTTTGAAAATGTAGCATATACGCGTTTTAAAGAGACTTGTGTTAGTTAGGCAGTTGTATTGTTTTAATCATTTGTAGATAGTGGAGCCAATTGTGTCGTATTGGCTGTGGTGTTGTATTTGTTATTAAATCGCCACTGTTGTTAATGAAGCTCTTGTTAAGTTCTTGTATTAGATGTGCTGTGTTGTTACTAAGCAGTGTTTACAGAAGGCCTGAGAGAGAAGTTCGTTACATTGGTGTCAGAAGTGGGATTTCTAATGGATTCTGTGAATAAACTGCTTTGTGAACTTGATCTAAAAGAACTTAGACAAGAGCTTCGAGAAAGAGGTCTACAGCTTAACGGGAACAAGGAAACGCTAACAACACGTCTCAGAGAAGCCCTGCTGGAAGAAGATGAAGAACCGGACTCGTATCAATTTGAAATCAAACCTGATTTGTCGAAGCTCCTGAAAATCTTTCAAGACAAACTGAACTCCATGAAAGAAAGCGTTAATAAGAGAAACAACAAAGAATCAGAAATTAAGACCGGATTTTCTTCATTTTACGAGTTGGTCAAGGACTCGAACGAAAATGAACAACTAGATACCACGACAAACAAGATAGAAAGACAAACAGATAATTACGACAGGGATGCTGGTGATGGTTGTGCTGTCTGTGACTGTGATAGCAAACCAAACGAATGTGACCCACAAGAGATCAACGGGAAGCAGAATGAGACAGCTGAAGAAACAAGAGAAGAGACATATAGTTTGACTGACGATTTTGCTGCAGATAAACTTGATACGAGTACCTCAACTAGCCAGAGAGATGAAGACAACGTTGGGTCTGAGTCCAAGCCTGTTGCTGTGGACCTTAAAGACTTCTGTCTATCTGTCTGTGTCTACGAGAGAAACTCGGAGCATGGTTACTGTACCGAGGTGTTTGACAAGAACTGTGCTGACAGGCCCACCTTGCAGGAAGAGTGTGAGCGCCCTAAGACTTACCAACAAAGTCTTGACCAAACTGACGTTTGTCCTGATACCAATTTCAGCACGAGAAGCGCTGATGGTGGTGTAGCGGATGGACTTGTGAACAAAGAACGTTGCCCATGTGCCCCACAGACATTTCTATCAAACACGCTTGAGGATTATGACGTGTTTGACAATCAAGCCTTCTGGAGGCCTACGGTTCATGGAGAAAGCCTGTTGGTGCAACGTATAAGAACAACGGTCTTAATGAGCACTGCCATGACATCAAGTGCTCAACTACTGGCCACGAAGCTGCGGTCGACGGCGACTGAGAGAAAGGCTAAGCAACGTAGACTTTCTCTCAACCAAAGGAAGACCAACTGGTGCAGGAGAAAGAGACATTCACTGGGTGGAACGCAGATGGCTTCATCGAGATGGCAGTATAAGCCCACTGCCCCTCCCACAGATAGACCCCCACCTGCAACAATGAACCTCCACAGCCCATGTTGTGAGGTAGATTTTGTCCGGGACGGACAAATCTAAGAAGGGGGCAATGTTACGTCTCCAGTGGCGAACTGAAATGTGTACCGGTATATGTGTGAGACCCACTGATACAGGCTTAGGCGGCGAAGGCGGGTCACAGGTCAACGCCTGGCCCTGGTGTGACTGTACCTGTGCTCTACGCATGACCCGAGCTTGGATGGACGAGAAGGTGTGATCTGTGTGTTTTTGTGACAGTTTTACAGTGAAGTCCAGCAGATAGCAAGCGTGCAGTTAGAACTGTGTGTGAATAAACAGTCTTTGAAAATGTAGCATATACGCGTTTTAAAGAGACTTGTGTTAGTTAGGCAGTTGTATTGTTTTAATCATTTGTAGATAGTGGAACCAATTGTGTCGTATTGGCTGTGGTGTTGTATTTGTTATTAAATCGCCACTGTTGTTAATGAAGCTCTTGTTAAGTTCTTGTATTAGATGTGCTGTGTTGTTACTAAGCAGTGTTTACAGAAGGCCTGAGAGAGAAGTTCGTTACAATATATATATATATATATATATATATATATGCTGACAATTTACACACACATAATTCCATAATGTCAATAATTGTATATTATATATATAAATCAATATATATATACATCAAAATGACAATATCATCCCCATATATTTATATTATGTGCGAGTACATATAATTGTATCTCCACATATATATGTACGCTCACATTATATACAATTATTTGAAAGTCACCACAATATATACATGTATGTGAATAGCTACCGAATGTCACATAGAGATGGGAATCGAATCCAACTTTTAAAGTTCGGGTTCGGTTCGGTTCGGTCAGATTTAAGTTCGGGTTCGGTTCGGTTCGGTCAGATTTAAATTCGGGTTCGGTTCGGTTCGATGACGAGTATGGTTCGGGTTCGGTTCGGTTCGGTCAGATCCAAAGTTCGGGTTAAGTTCGGTTCGATGATATGAAATTATGTAATAACGAAATTAAGTTTTAGGCTTGATGAAACGTATTAGTTCAAACACTCTCATTTGAATTTTTCATAAAACAAATATTTTGCAGCTCTGGCCAATAGTATTATGCGACGGACATTCTAGGTACATATTGCCCACGTACTTCTGTAATAGGCGTGATCTTTTGCAAAAATATTCTTCGTGTTAAGACGTCTCTGTCGCGAACTTTTTTTTTTTCATACATAAGTCGTCACTATAATAGATGGAAGAAATTCGACTATTATGAGACAAAAAATCCAGAAGAATCACTCTAGTGGAGATGGGTTCTTCAAAAGTTTTGACCCATATTGTTGCATAGGCGCCTCGCAAAAGCAGTCTACATTTAACAAGTTCTTATTAGAAGATAAAATGACATCTCCTTATACATTACAGACGTTACTTCAAAAAAGAAGATGATTACTCCAACTTAATATACTTTTATTTTTAAACATTAAACATTTTACTAATATTCAGATAAGTTACACTGAGAAGAAAACATGTATTTCGACGCCTTGTTAGTTGATTAGTCGCTTATAAACATCTAATACAATCGAACTAATAAAGACGTTTTATATTTTTACTTAATAAACTTTAAAAGAAATTTCTTATGTGAACAACTCAGTATAGCCTAACTGTTATTACAATATGGGTCAGGATTTTGTTATTTTACCATCACAAAAGAGATACAAGACACCGATAGCAAAGACAAACAGACTCAAAAACTCTTTTGTTCCTCTGGCAATCAGATCACTAAATAGAACCAATCTAATGTAAACTTTTCATATGTAAATTGTGAGTGAGTCTGGTGTGAATGTACATTTTTTTTAAATAATGTTTTGTTTAGTATAATGCACAAATTGTAAGACAAATTTCCTTACGGACAATAAAGATTATTATTATTATTATTATTGAATTCGAGATAGAGATGTAATATTATTGATATATACTGATATTTAAACGAAATCTAGCTCACCACAAAACAAAGTCTTTACTCTTTCATTTCTCAAAATTGTCTGCCGTTTCACATTTGCATTACGCTAATTGCATCATCCTCATCATACACGCATACACAAAGCAATCACTTAACCTCTTCTTACCGCCGCCAGAAAACACACATACACTCTATAGCACACATACACTCTATAGCACACATACACTCTATAACACACATACACTCTATTACACACATACACTCTATAACACACCTTTTTGTCAAGAAGTTGCGCCCCCCTCCCCCAATTCGAGGTACTCGCCATCCCCACCCCAGTGGGAGGACCTTAAGTTTGAAAAACGCTGCATTAAAAATACAGAACAATAGTAATAATATTCCTGTACTGAATACTTCATAAATTGTGAACATACGACATTAGGTAGAAATGTAAATACCGCTATATAGAAGTTACATATAAAGTTTTTTTGTTTTTTTTTAAGTAGTTCTAATAGTAAATGTAGTGATGGGAACTAAACTAACTTTTAAAAGTTCAACTAAAATAAAGTACTTAAACTAAAAGTTTATCATAAATTACAAAATGTAGTAAAACTAAACAAAAGTAAATCAATTAAACTATAAAAAACTTTTTTCGGAGGCACGGTGGCTGAGCGGTAAAGCACTTGGCTCCTGAACCAGGGGTCCCGTGTTCCGGGTGAAGACTGGGATTTTTATTTTCGGGATCATTGGGCGCCTCTTGAGTCCACCCAACTCTAATGGGTACCTGACATTAGTTGGGAAAAGTAAAGGCGGTTGGTCGTTGTGCTGGCCACATGACACCTTCGTTTAACATAGATCATATGCATGCCTACGGTTCGATCTTATTGTTTCAACATTGTAGAAATATTTATCCATAATAAAATCAGTAATAAGAAATATGTTTCTTACATAAACGTTAAAGCACAATAAAATTTAAAAAAAAAGATGTCGAAGTTAATATGTGTGCTTGTATGTTTCGCCTTGAATTTAAACCTTTGGAAAAGAATGGTACTCTTTTTTTTTATAAATTATATTAGCTTATTAGGCTATATAACGTAAAATCTTACTTATACCGGTAAAGTTTAAAATCTCATTAAATAACACTAGTCGACCGGCGGCATAGCATACGCCGCTATTTTCCAGGGCAGGCCTTAGGCACTGCAACATATGCGACCACAGTGGGTCCCGAACTTTCTTTGGACCCGTGCTAATTTTTAGGTGTATAAATTATGAAATTGAACCATTTTATAAAGTATAACAGATTTCCCGCTGCCTCTTGATTTACCAGGAGCCCCCTGGAAATCTCCTGAAATGGTATTAAATGCTATGCCGCCGGTCGAAAAAGTCCTGGAAATTTCCGGACATTATTAAAATCTTTTTAAAGTAAAAAAAAATGCTATGCTATTTTTGTGAATGAAAATAGTGCGGATTTGGATATATTATTTCCCATTCACAACATGCTGCGCCATGGGATCTTCCCAATTGCTTGATATAAGTAAAGTGAATGCGTGAATTCATGAATGAAACATACTATGAAAATGGCTAATTGACCTTAATTTACGCAATTTTAAGAATATAGCTGCACTCATGTAACAATGCTTTAGAAAAACAAATTTGAATGTTAATTTGATTAAATGGACTACAATTAGTACGTTCATGTGCTAAAGCATAAAACTATCTCTGCGAAGAGAAGTTCTATAATCGAGCCATGGGATCTTCCCATTTACTTGTTATAAGTGAATTCATGAATAAAAAAAATACAACAACATATGCGACCACAGTGGGTCCCGAACTTTCTTTGGACCCGTGCTAATTTTTAGGTGTATAAATTATTAAATTGAACCATTTTATAACATGATATAACAGATTTCCCGCGCTAAAGTCAAACCTGAGAGTAGTATCTATCTGTGTATTGTCGTTCTAGTTTCAAGAGTCTTACGACACAATCACAATATAATCTCTTCCGGCTTCCACTTTTTTAACCTCCCTTCCAATCGCTACACAAATTCATAAGAGAGTTTTATGAAATTTACAATTGTGTGTACTTTATTTTATGTCTATAAATTGTGTTTAATCTCTAAGACTAAGGATCATGCAATTTTTATTTTTTTCATAATTTAAAAATCATAATTCAATAGTAGATATATATACATGTGTTTTCAAGTTACACGAAGTTACTTCCTTTTTCCAGTCTATATTTATTTATGTCTATGCTATTTTGTGAATGAAATAGTGCGGATTGGGTCCATTCACACCGCGTGCGTACGCCATGGGATCTTCCCTATTTACTTGTTGCTTGCATGTTGTTGCTTGCATGTTGTTGTTTGACCTCTTACTTAGAGGAATATATATATAGATAGATTTAGAATTTCACATTTAGATCTAGTAATCAAAAAAATAGAAACGAAATCGTTGGAGTTTTAAGAAACATTTGACCTGTATAACTAAATTATAGGGTAAAGTACATGCTTGATTAACATTGCCGATGTGCTATTTTATTGTCTGACCACTAAAAATACAACTTACACTATTGCATAACCGTTAAACGCGCGAGGGAAAAAAACAAGGTGTTCTTGTCATTACGGACTGCACACACAGTACACTATATAGTCCTACATGTGTACGTCTATCTTGTTGGGTTGTTAAAATCAGTCGGACACACCGTCTATTTACTTTCTCGGGTGGGGTAACTATTTTAGTGTAAAGATATATCTATGAACATGCTTGACTAACCATGCCAGTGTGTTATCTTCTTGTCTGACCACTCCACATTAAGCAAACTCTATTGCATAACTAGAGTTGGTTATCCTAATCCTTTTAAATCATTAAACCAAAGAAAAAAAAAAGATTGTTGAAATTTCAAAATTAGTTCGGTTAAGATAAGGAGGGTTCGTTCGGTTCGGTTCGTACCGAGCAGTTTCAAAGTTCGGGTTCGGTTCGGTTCGATCATAAGTGAGGTTCGAGTTCGATGCGTTCGGTTCGGGTTCGATTCGTTTCCCATCTCTAATGTCACACAATAAGTGCTATAAGTGAAGGAACACAGTTAAAAATAACGTCATATATCTACTACCACTATGTCTTTCAATGTTCATCTCTGCTCTATCATCTTAAGAATTTCATTTTTTTTTAAATTGATGGATGGTGATCTAGCATTTCTTTTTTTTTTTGTCATTGAACAATAGAAAGAGATTACAATTGACTAGTTATGGTAATTCGTGACATTTGTGTTATTAGCACGACTCAAGGGACCGGCTGGACAACACACGATCATCTATAATCTATATCAAGATCTCTAAAAGGTATTTCCATAAATACAATATAAACATAGCCGCCACATAACGCAAAAATGTAATGTAGTAATGATAAATAATGAAGCGATTTTTCATAAATGTGATACGATAATGAAAAGTTGTTAGGGTACATAGTTATGTATATATAGCCTCTCTCTCTCTCTCTCTCGCTCTCTCTCTCTCTC
>JADKLZ010018373.1:0-10643 GCA_021533235.1 Biomphalaria straminea | reverse complement strand
TATATACTCTCTTTATTGTGCACACCGGATACAGAACTATTAACAGTTGTTCCGCCATAGAAGAAATAATCGTATAGATCTACAATAGAAATTTAATAAAGTGTAGTCTGAAAGGATTTAATGACTCTACAAATTTTGCACATCACTGAAACAAGTTTGTAAATCAGAGAACCACGCAACACTTCTTCTATTCCAAGATGTTTCTTCCGATGTTTTCTATTTTGAACTATTCTCTTGTAATCTAGGAAATCGAGATCTTCATAGATTTACACGCTTTCCAAATAAATATGCAGCAATTAATGCTACATAGATTTAGACATCAAGGAAATTACACGTTAAATGATAAGAAGCAAATCAGCCATAGCAAAGGTAGATCTACATATATGTTTAGATCATAGACATAAATAAATATAGACTGGAAAAAGGAAGTAACTTCATGTCACTTGAAAACTTGTATATCTATTGAATTCGGATTTCCGAATTATGAAAATTAAAAATTGCATGATCTTCAGTCTTAGATATTAAACAAAATGTATAGACATAAAATAAAGTACACACAATTGCAATTCACAAATTTTCATTTTAAAAAAAACTCTCTTATTGGCCAGTCTATATTTAGTTATGTCTATGGTTTAGATATATTTAAATAATTTATTTTTTGTCTGTAAGAGTAGCTACGCCCGATAATTTGATGCCAGGCTATATTGCCGCTACATGTTGTTTTGCAAGAAATCCTCCCCTCCCATTTTCATTGTTTTTAAATTTCTACAGGCCCGTAAATTCGAGTAATACTTTTCTCTCATCCACCCCCCCCCCAACTCTCTACCTTAAACCAATTGCCTTATGTACACTATCTTCTGCGTTTCGTTATATTTGAACTATTTGATTGGCTCTAAGATATTTGGTGGCCTGTTGTTTTTTTTTTATTTTACTTTTTACAGCCTAGCAAAACGTGATTCTCACATAATAATTTGGCCCAATCCCAAATATTTAAAAATACTATTTAATAAAACTTTTCACATTTTAGCAATACTTTTTTTTAAGCGGAAAAGGGGGGGGGTGAAATATTTTCTACTAATTGAAACGTTTAATTCAAAAGGTGCGTCAGAAACACGCTCACATCCGACCTGTCAATCCGATAGCCTTTTTCTCCCTCTCTCCCCCCTTTTTTTCACTCCGCTCCATTTTAAAACTTGAATTTATTAATCTGTCCATTTGCACGTCCATCTTTGTAACTCTACGCGTCCCAGCCATGCACTCTTTTACCTGTGAATTCAATCAGCTGAGAAATTGTTTTACCTACAAACTCTGACTATTCATCAACTTTTCGGCTCTTTATTAATAAACATTTTAAAATCTCTCTGATGCTTGTCTTGGCATGACCCTTTTTGAATATTACATCTTGCGCATCGAACGCTCACATAAAATTTTAGGCCGAACTCACCTCTCTCGTTTTGACTCTCTCCTAACATAATGTTGGCTAATGATTTATAATTTATGTTTAATTACAACAGCTCGCTTATATCGACCTCCTACACAAAGACACAAATACTTCTTGCATGAGAATCCAAGTTTCAACTTTCTAACTTTCCCCGTCACTAACCCTTAGAAATATTTTTTCATACAACTACGCTGACTTATCTTTGGGTTTTTAATTCAATGTTTAGGTATTTCATAAACTTTTGCTTTTTTATTGATCCCTTTTTGTATAACGCTCTCTTATCCATGCGTTCTTTTATCTTCCTTTTTTTTCACCTCCAAACTCAACTTACATAATAATAAAAATATACATACATTTCATTTTGTGTTTAGAAATGTTTACACACAAAAGTACGTATCTTGCCAATGTTGGCTAATATCTACAAAAAAAGTTTTGTGACAAGGAGAAACGTATGCACACACACAAATAGTTTTAATGGTCCTCATTCACCAATCGTAAACAAACAACAATTAGTTACTTGATAATATTAATACACAATGGAAAAAAAAGATTGTCACATGACAGCGACAACAAGACCAGATCGTAATTTGTATAGAAGAGATAGAGAATCACGTGGTTATATTTTCTTTGTTTACGATTGATGAATAAGGCTCAATGAGCTTAAAAGTAAAGGGATGTTAAATCTTTAACTTTTTTGATATGTCGTCATTAAGAAACATATTTGGTCTTAATTTATATTTAGTTTGGTCCTGTCGAAGATGCGCTAAGTGTGCGTAACCAAATGCTGAACTCATTGATTAGTCATACATTACCATATATTATGGGGCAGCATTGGTAGTGACTGAGTGGCTAAGCGCCTTGGCTCCGTTACTATGGTCCTGGGCTGTAATCTCGGTGACCACTGGGATTTTGAATTTCGTGATTTTTAAAGTGCCCCTGACTCCATCCAACTCCAGTGAGTCCCTGACTTACGTTGGGGAAAAGTAAAGTCAGTTGGTCGCTTTGCTAGCCACATGACACCCTGCTTGTTAGCCGATAACCAAAGAAACAGATGACCTTAACATCATCAGCCCTATAGACCGCATGGTCTGAAAGCGGAGCTTTACTTTTTACTTACTTAATAGTATTGCATACAAATCCGCCGTCACGAAAATTGACACAAAGATAGCGTAGCCAGTCAAATGTATTTATTTCATCGCAAGATTTCCGCTACGAAATCATCTTTAAAAGCATAATTTTACGAAGCTATGGAAATAGAAAAGCTTCGGGGTTGGAGAGTAATTGAGAGAAAACGAATTGCTGAATTCGTCTAAAAGAGTAAAATGTCTGATTTTTTAACTTTGTTAATTCTCATAAGATAGCTTGGAAACACTGACTCATATCCACATTGATACAGAACACTTTAAATGTTCATCTTGAATATATAGATAGACCAATCCGTGTGCGTCTTCAACTACTAGGAACAAAATGTTCACGTGATATCTCCCACACACAATCTCGGATCAAACTGAAACTTTGCGCCATTATTTCTTTTTCCTAACAACACAAGAATCAATATAAAGAATTCATCAATTAGTTAACTATTAGTAATAAATTATTTTCTTTGGTATCATGAAGAAGAGAAAGAGACTGTACTTGACTAAAGTGGGTGAATAAGCTGAATGAGTTCCCTTTACAGGTCGCCGCTCTGAATTTAAACAAAGAATATATAACTATACACACTTTTCTTGTCATAACTACTTCACTTGCATAGTGGTTAGCACGTCGGCACAATGAGGCATGAGCTATTAGTTCGAATCCTCGTTTTTTTTTTCCTTTATGTAAGTTTAAAAAAAAAACAATTACGATAAAATCTACCCAGAATTCCGTTTCTTTCTTCCAGACTGGTCCAGATATGTCATAGGATTATAGCGCATTCAGAAGGCTGAAAGCATGAAATTGCGTTTAACACACAAACTTGATAAAAATATTTCTAATCTCAGAAAGTAATTGTTGCTGTTGTTCTTGGTCAAGATATTTTACAATTTTAAGGACATGACTGACTCAAACTAACTATTACAATTACACTTCCTATAACATTTGTTGTTGTTTTTTTAAAGTATTTTTAATGTTCTTATTTTTGCTTGTTTTTTTTTATTAGATTGTGTTTCATTTGAGAGTCCCCAAACAGACTTGGAATTTGAAATTGATGGAACACGTTTTAAATTCAATAAAGATCTGACTGCTTCAATCTTACATTTTTATCATAGAAAGTTAAACATGGTTGAGAACACATCAGAAATAGTTCAGCTCATTGCATTGTCTTCCAACATACTTGATGAGTTTGTATTAAGCAAAAACAATTGTATGAACTACTCATGGTATGATGAAAACGTTTTAGAACTCTGGAATGCAGCCAGAGTCCTGAATGTTCCATCTCTCATTAGAAGTTGTGAAGCCAAAGTAAACAATAGCTTTTCCGCAGACAATTTTGAGAGAATCTACACAAAGGCTCA
Organism: Biomphalaria straminea; assembly: GCA_021533235.1. Taxonomy (NCBI): domain Eukaryota; kingdom Metazoa; phylum Mollusca; class Gastropoda; family Planorbidae; genus Biomphalaria; species Biomphalaria straminea. Next base: position 6,707 of record JADKLZ010018373.1, on the reverse strand, counting down.
TCTCTACAAGTCTGACATCGTTCTCTACAAAGCTAGAAAATTTTTGGATCGCTTTTTTAGGTTTTATAATAAAATGGATACACCAATGAAAGATTGTGAAGCGGACGTGATGCGAGTTTTAACCTACGAGGACTTTTTGTATTTAATAAAAGAGTGGCCATTCAGAAGGGTAATGATAGACGATGTTTTGAAATCTATTTTTGAATGGGCTGAAAACTATGACAATAAAGGTCTATGTTCTAGGTCAATGAACGATGATCTAGACAAGTCATCACAGAAAACCAGAGACTATGACAAAGACGTTTCATGCAATGAAGTCGAGAAGTTTGAAAACAAAAGTTCCATTCTCTCTACACTTTTAAAAGTCTCTAAATATCGTTCCGCCAGTGTTGAATGTCTTCAAGAGCTGTCCAGACATGGCATGTGTCAGCGAGATAAAGAAGCCAAACATCTTATAAATGAAGCCATAAGCTGCAAGTTAGATAGAAATACTCATGGATACTGGTTTTCCTCCCAGCTGTATGGAAGCCTTCAAAAGTACATACATATTGGTGTGTTGGCTGATAAAGATCGAGTGAGCACAATGTATCTTCAACAATCCTTCCATAACTGGCGTAGACTTCCCAAATGTCAATTACATTCAACAATTACAAATTTAACAGTATTTGATAACGAGTTGTACGCCATCAGCAGCACAGGTTTAGAAAGTTTAATCTTTGTGTTTAGAAATGAAGAATGGAAATTTGTTTTGGATCTTCCAAATAAAGACTTTGTCGTTGTCTCTAAGGGAGAATTTATTTACTTCATAGACGGCACAAGCAGCAGCGTGAAATGTGTGTCTCCGAGAGAGACTCCAGTTCAACACAGCGAGATCAAGTTCCCTGACATAATGAGAAATCCAGAGAGTGCTTTAGACTTTGACAAAAGTATCTTGATTTTCTGTTCCACTGACTCTGTTGAAAGGTCGGCAGTGATGTCTTTAAATGTGCCTCAGCATAATTGGACTGATGTTGAAAATCTAGAAGGATCATCTAAAAATTTGATTGGTTTCAGAAATAATACAAATTATTTTATTCTGCAAAAGGATGGATCAATCAGCCAAGTACTGAGGAAACAAGATGACTGTATTGAATTTATATTCATTAAACGTCTCTGGTCTATTCAAAGCTCTTTTCGAGGAGCATTCATCTACAGGGATGAACTATATATTTTTAGCAACACACCCGTGGAGAGTTCATGTCTTCCAGGAGTTTCTGGCGTGTTCTCAAGGATTAGGTACTGGTACCAAGAAAAAGAGGCTTTTAGCTTTGTACACTTTATTATGCCCATGGAGTATTTAGAGAGGTCAGAACGTTTAATTGAACCCGAGTTCGAATCTGACTACCATGTATTTAGGTTTGAGTCCATATAATTTCCGGTTGTGTGTGACTGTGGTCATTGACCGTAAACTTTGAAATATGGGAACTTTAACAAATTAAATAAACATAGTGTTACGGTACTAGACAAGCATATTTAGAATTTCAAATTTAATTTTAAAACATAAAGAAATATATAAAAACATATTCATACATGTCTCTACACTTAAAGCAGGCTGGGCTGCATGATTTAAACCAGGTTATTTTTTTAACCTGTTGTACAAATAAATTTAAGTCACAAATAAGTCCCAGATAACTTGCACATAAGTCCCATATTAGTCATAGATAGGTATATGTACTTTTCTTTATTGTCTTGTTGATTCTATACACTCGTGCTCTATTATTTACACACACCGAAAACTGACATAAGGTTACCAGACTCGTGACTTCCCAAACCAAAATAGAAATGAGAAATAATGGTGGCAAAATAAATGAACTGCATAAGTAAAAGCTAAAATATTTTAAAATAATAAATCATACCGTATTGACGGTCAATGAAAGGTTTTTATTATTGTGTTGTTGTTTTTTTTTTTTTTTTGCATATCGGCACCTTTTTTGGCCAAGTCGTGCCCATAATCCCCCAGGGATACACATTATAGCTGAAGTCCTGCTATACAACTATGTTGAAAATACGGTCCGTTTATAACGCATGTAGTAAAAAATGTAAATCATTTAATACAAATCTGTTGTAATTTTTGCAGTCGCTAACATTTATAAATTTGGTTCAAACGTTTATCTTTAATGCTGTTAATAATTTGTTTCTAAAAGGGATCTATGCATAATTAAACATTTATAACCCCCTGACCATGTTCTTTAAAGCTGCATACTCTAACGAGAGGATCCAAATAGACGTTGGTGCCGAAACTCTATGTAGATCAAAAAAAAAACCTCTATGGACAGCTGCCAGTGAAAACCATTGCGCATCACATGGCAGATATAAGACTTCGTTCTGATTCCTCTATTAGAACAAGGAAGAGGAAGAAGAAACGATTCTAACATCATTCTCACAGGTAATGACACCATTGGTAGTGATTCATTTAGTCATAGCATGTTTGATGTTTAAAGAGGCAAATTAAGATTACAAAGAGAGTTTGTGTTATCTCACAAACTCAAAGGCGGCCACTATCGAAGTCATCTAAGGACCAGGAATATTTAAGTCAGTCTTGTTTTGATAGTTTATAATAAATTTGTACAAAATCATTTGGCGTTATTTTTCACATAAAAGCAAACAGGACAACACTTTGTCTTTGGTAAGATTCTTCTAACTCTTCTGGAATAAGTAAAGTAGAGTTAAGTGATCATCTAAGATCAGCATGGAAGCCTCCCGATACAGTGTCAATAGCAGCTGGTGCGGTAGATCAGGGTGTCAGCTTTTCCCCGTTAACTTTCTTCAAATGTTCCAATTGACACTATTGCTATTTAGTTCTTTGTGTTGAACTAATACCGTGAGTTGATTTCCTACTTTTTTGATTGTTACTGAAATGTAAAATGAGTGTCAATTCTATTATAAGATACGACTGTTTATGACATTTATTCAAATGTTATTGCAAATTTTAATTAAAATTAGAAACAAACGTAATATCACATAAACCAGTTTCTTTTGTTATACTTTAAGACAGAAATAATATAAAGTCTAAAAGCGTATAATGTATAATTTGGTAGACCAGGGTGTCACCCTTTCCCCATCCAGATATATTTTACCAATTTCTTTGTTTATTATGTTCAACCAGAATTATATATTTCATGCATTATTAATGCTTTAGTTGTTGCTTTTCCCAATGCATTTAATATGTCTGCCAGTACTTAACTACTTTTCTCTTTATTACGTTATGATATTATAGATACATGACATACAATTGTAGTAAAGTTGTTTCACATATATTGCACTCTAGTACCATTGTTGAGATTATTTTCATGTACTCTCACAAAAAAAATGTATTTCAAATATCATATGTATTATGTCATATTATGTACACTTTTTTATTATCATGCAAATGCTAAGGAGAGCGGGTGGGGTATTATGTCACGTATCAATGTCAATAATTTATTAATTTAAAAAATGCATTTAATTATTTAAAATGGACTTAGATCGAGGTTAAAGTTCAAATTGTTTTTTTATGACGTCAATGACACCTGACAATCAAATCTTGCTACGCTATGATTTAATTGGTTTAGCCACAGGAAGTGGGACGATAGACGCTTTGTTAGATCTGAGATATGTTGTTGTTGATATTGTCGTTGAAGAAAGACGTGAGTTAGACTCTAGTAGTTAATTTGAATGTTTTATATTAGATACAGTTTAATATTGTAAACACTGTACTATACGTTTTGTGATTCCTAGTTCTTAAATTAAAAATATGTATTTGTATTAAAGGATTTTCCCTTATTCAATACACCATATAGCATTTAGGTCTAGAGATATAAAAACCCCGGCATGTTACAGTAATTCATCTTATCAGCTGACATCTTCGAGTAAGATCTAAAATGTTAGCTCCTCTCAGCACCATCAATGAAGTAGCTCTTTTTCAACACTTATATCATCAAGAAGAGAGTTCATAACCCATTCAAAGCAAATAAACTTGTGCCATTACTTCAAGAAAAATACACAACGACAAAATATATTGTGACGTTTTCTGTGTATCTAATTCTAGTTAATTCTTATATCAAGTGTTGATGAAACAAAATAATCCCATGCCGGAGATTGTATTAACAACTTGATAATTCAATGAAGAAACATCTGTATTCTCTCCTAAATGTCTTTAATAATACTTCAACTTTCACATATAAATAACTGAATTCAATTAACAACGTATTCATAAAATGAAACTTAAAGATGCACAAAACAAATCAAACTAGCATAACTTGAACTACTGTAACGTCAATTAATGTAACTTAAACCAATATCACTTCAACCAATATCACTTTAATTAATGAAATTTTAATTAATGGATTTGTAAATATTTAAACTCATAATAATACACAACTTATAAGTCTATAAAACTGTTACTATGCGAAGACCTACCACTCTACCAAATCATTACTATGCGAAGACCTACCACTCTACCAAATCATTACTATGCGAGGACCTACCACTCTACCAAATCATTACTGAGGACCTACCACTCTACCAAATCATTACTGAGGACTTACCACTCTACCAAATCATTACTGAGGACCTACCACTCTACCAAATCATTACTGAGGACTTACCACTCTACCAAATCATTACTGAGGACCTACCACTCTACTAAATCATTACTGAGGACTTACCATTCTACCAAATCATTACTGAGGACCTACCACTCTACTAAATCATTACTGAGGACTTACCATTCTACCAAATCATTACTATGCGAGGAACACGACTAACTCACTTTCCCCTTATCTATACTTTTCTCCATCGTACATTCCAGAATCATGTAAACTTCTCCCCTAATTATTTTAGTTACCTTGACCTTCTAGAAGCTAACGTATGCTTTTTTTTTCTTAACCTCTTTCTTTCATTGGATGCCTAAAATAACTTGTTTACGTTGGACAGCACTGCTTCACTTCGGGCTTCTAGAAACTGGTCGAAATAGATCACAGACTCGACTAGTCACATTACTCCCTTGCCGTTTTTAGCATTTTGTATGCAATATAAAATGCGTACAATAATACTATAATAATTGTAATATTTGCATAAAAACATGATAACATCACTCTAATAAATGTTCAAAACTCATATCTCAAATAATTGTTTCATTACATATATATGATTCAAAGTTCAAATTATTGAACACATTCAGAATATATAATAATATTTTTAAAAATACATTTTGGTTCCATACATTACTTGTCCCTTGTCACTACACGATATATGAGTATGAAATTTTCCAATTTTTGTGACCCAGAAAAATATCTAAATGATAAAACTTAATTATAAAATTACATGTTATCTCATCGTCTCATCTGGTAATACTTAACATTTGAATCTTAACATATTTTCCAACATTTATAATCTACAAAAGTACAAATGCCAAATTACTAATTTATAAACACCTACAACAATACTAAAGGTAAATATACCAAGCAATAAACAATTGCATGATATAAGCATTGAAATAAATCTTGACAAAGCTTTACAATCCTGATAGATTTGCAACTAAACAATACCTCTTCAATATAAAAAAAAGCAAATTGCAAACTAACATTTTTAACATAGCCAAGCCAATGGGGGGTTTTCAGTTTAAACCACTCTTCCTAATGGCTTTTTAAACATTTGAATACCTCTCCAGATGGTTTTGATTTTAAAATTCCCATTACAGAGACCTTTGAGGTTTAAAACAGCTCTCTTCAATAGTATTATAAAGGAAACTACAATCACCAAATTTTATTAGCTTAGTTAAATGGGGTTTTGAATTTAAAAAATAATAAAAAAAAATAACTCCAGGAATTTTTTTAGTTTAACTTCCCCCCCCCAACAAATGATATTGTTGCTAAGTCTTCCCCTTTTCGATATAAAATATAAACTTATAAAGCAAACTACAGTCACCTAACTCCAAGAGCGTTATTAAGAGAGGTTACACATTTCTACCAGTGGCTGGGCTCCATTCATAAAGTGCAGTGAATAGTCATCTGCCTAAATTGAAAAACGATAAATGTGGCTCAAAACAAACATGGATGAGACAGATTTTAATAGTCAGTTATAGATATCGGGTCTCAATCAAGGAAATCATTTGCCGAACTGGGAGTCTTCTCTTTAGTAAGATTGTGACAGAGCGTCGCATGAGGTTTGTGGGTCATGTTTTCACCAAAATGAATAACGCATAATAAAAGTTGCGATGACATCCTTGTACAACTTGGCGCCACACTTTCATGGAGGTCCATAGATCAGGCGGGAAGAGGCTTCAGACATTAGAAGTGACATATTTTATGTGTAAACAGCTTGCCGCGAAATGCATCGAAAGGGCCCGGGAAGGTCTAAGTCAGTAAGAAAAGCACATTAGGTTTTTTAAATAAAATTTTTAATAGCAGGAAAATGCATTGTAGATACCTAGGAATATGTATTTTGTTGGCTTTCAATACAGGAAATAGTGCTTGGCGGCGGGCTTCGAGCTGCGCTGATGGAGCTCCCGGCGCTCCCCAAGACCCCTTTGTTTGCATGGGCGGGTACTATACATTTTTCTACTAACTTCAGGAACAACATATTCCAGGGAACAATAAACATCTTCCAAAAGAATGTAGGGTCAGAATATAATAAAGATTAAATATGTAAACACACACACATGCATACATACATACATACATACATAC
>JADKLZ010018372.1:0-10536 GCA_021533235.1 Biomphalaria straminea | reverse complement strand
ACTTTCAATTTTGTGGTTAAACTGAGTCCTCTCCGTTGCCACACTTGTTCTTGAAGTCTGCCAAAAGCAGCACTGGCATGAGCAATGCGAAAGTCAACCTCATAATCTAGGTTGGCGCTTGCTGATATGGTGCTTCCCAGATAGACAAATTTTTTTGACATTTGCTAGTTTCTGGCCATCTATGAGAATGTCAGGTTCTGTGACAGCTTTATTTGGGGGAGGTTGATGCAATACCTCTGTCTTTTTTAACATTAATGGTGAGTCCAAAATTTGTGCAGGCATTAGCGAAGAGGGACAGACTCTTTTGAAGGTCTTCTTCGTTTGCAGCATTTAGGGCACAGTCATCTGCAAATAGCAGGTCTCTGATGCAGTCGAAGTTTACCTTGGTCCTTGCCTTGAGTCTCTGAGCATTAAATAAGCTTGCATCGGTGCGAAACCGTATGTCAACTCCAAAGCTTTCTCTGCAAAAGGCATCTTTCAGCATGGCGGTAAGCATTAAGCTGAAATGTTGGAGCCAGCACACAGCCCTGCTTCACGCCATTTGAGACAGGAAAAGGCCTGGAGTAGTCTCCGTTGTCTTGAACTCTTGCCTGCATGTTATCATGGAATTGGCGCACCATAATTATAGTGATGAGCAAACGTTAACTAAAAAGTTAGAAACTTATAATGTAACTAAAAAAAATTATTAAGGATAAAGTTGAAATAACAAAAATGTTGCTAACATATAGTTTAATAATTTTAGTTACAATATTATAATTTCAATAAAAATTGTAAAACTTTTCGACAAATGCTAGTGGTTGAAATTAACATCCCTATTTTCTGATCATGGGATATTAAAAACTTCGATTATAAAAGAAAAAAAGATGCTTTTAACAATTATTTTGTCAGTCTGCATTTGATGAGGGTAAAGTAAGATGCTGGTAGAAGTTATGGGAGTCAATAGCTGCACTTAAAAGTAGCAGTATCATAAAATGTTGTTGAATTTTTTTTTGCCAAAAGCTTTTATATTATGCAATATTATGAATAGGGTTGTTCCGAATTTTTGGACTCAGTGGTGTTTAATTTCTGGTTAGTGTGGGAATCTGATAAGCGTGTTTGGTCAATATTTATAGCGGTTTTAATCAATTCATTTGCGACAAATTAAATGAATGATTATTAAATTCAATAAACCTTTTTTGTAGATTAGGGCTTATATGAAGCCGAAGCATATAAAAGATTCTATTCTTTGGACTTATTATTGAGATATAAATCTACAGTTTGGCCTATATTGATCTAAAAGCACTAGGATAACCAACTCTAGAAAAAAAAACCATCTCAATTCACACCGTCCGACTGATTTTAATAACCTGGTCAGATAGACGTTCACAACTACAAAGGTAGGCCTAGTGTACTATAAGAGTATGTGTGTTGTACGTGTGTAGTCGATGATACTACAAGACAGCCCTGCGTTTTTTTGTCATTGTGCGTTATGCAATAGTGTTTGCTTAATGTCGATTGGTCAAACAAGAAACTAACACACTGGCATCGTTAGTCAATCATGTTTGTTGATCTATCTTTACAATTAAATAGTTACACCCTGGCATCGTTAGTCAATCATGTTTGTTGATCTATCTTTACAATTAAATAGTTACACCCTGGCATCGTTAGTCACAGAGGCGTCACTAGGGTGTGTGTCACCCGGTGCAGTAAAATCAGGGTGTCACCCCCCCAGCGTTCCACTTATTCTTCAAATAAAAAACTATCTTTGTTCAGTTGTTGTTTTTTCTTGCGCAATAATACAGTTCGTTGATTGCTGCTCCACAAAGTTTAAATGAGTATCGATTATGTTTTTTTCTCGTACATATTATCGTTAATCATTAGCCTACATATTAACATCTACGATTTTTTAAATAGAAAAAAATTAAAAACCAACTGAGCATGCTTTCCTAAGTAAACATTAAACAGCTCTTAATGGAAACTTTTGAATATTGTGATCACATATAGTGGTAGTTTCATGAGGACAACTAATGAAAAATGCAACTTAATGAAAAGTATATTGATAGGTACACAATTTTTTAAAGAATTTTTTTAACATATAAAAGTTTACAATAACTTTAGAAAATAAATATTTAAATTTCCTTTTCAGGATTTCAAATTAGAAAACTTATAAAAAAAAAACTTTAAACTCAATATATCTTGCTACTTCGTTTTCAATGGACAGAATTGCTTGATTTGATTTCAAAAAATAGTTGTTAATTAATGTTGTTAAATGAGAGAACGTTGTTAATTGATGTTTTAATAAGAGACCGATATTAGTTAATGTTTGAATGAGAGAACGTTGTTAGTTGATGTTTTAATGAGAGAACGTTGTTAGTTGATGTTTTAATGAGAGAACGTTATTAGTTGAGATTTAATGAGAGAACGTTGTTGGTTGATGTTTTAATGAGAGAACGTAATTAGTTAATGTTTTAATGAGAGAACGTTGTTAGTTGATGTTTTAATGAGAGAACGTTGTTAGTTAATGTTTTTATGAAAGAATGTTGTTAGTTGATGTTTTAATGAGAGAACGTTATTAGTTGATTTTTAATGAGAGAACGTTGTTAGTTGATGTTTTAATGAGAGAACGGTATTACTTAATGTTTCAATGAGAGAACGTTGTTAGTTGATGTTTTAATTAGAGAACGTTGTTAGTTTTTTTTTTTTAAAAGAGAAGGTTGTTAGTTGATGTTTTAATGAGAGAATGTTGTTAGTTAATGTTTTAATGAGAGAACGTTGTTAGTAAATGTTTTAATGAGAGAACGTTGTTAGTTAATGTTTTAATCAGAGAACGTTGTTAGTTAAATTTAGTTTTGCAAAGCTTCTTTTCACATGACGCCTTGTAAACATGCATTTAATTCAAAGGCTGGTAGAGATTCGTTGCCGTATTTCAAAACTTTGCTGCATTCTAGTATTCTATTTTTAAGTATTTCTGTTCACATATCTTGCCCTCAAGCCCAATATAAAAGAGATGATGTACTCAGTATTAACTTCTTGCTCTCTATTTGAATAGTAAATCTTAAGAATACTTTCCTGATATTTTCATATTGTTAAAACGTATTTTTCTTTTGCATTAACATGCTAGTTTGATTTGAGAAAAGTTATCTTAATAACATTTTGAGCTAACTTTTCACATATTTCGTAGAGTAAATGTTTAAGTGCTCGAGCTTAGCCACCACTTTGAAAATAATTAACACTTTAATTTGAAGGTACTTTTGTGTTTAGTTTATTTTTTTGATTACATCTGCCAATAAGAAAGTCAAGCAATGAAAGTTATGCATGTATTCACAGACAGCTGGCAATCATATTTGTGCTGCGTCTCTAGTGTTTGTATTTTCAGAGAGACGGCAAAGATTTTCGCAGTCACACTTTCATAAAATCGTTCTTTCATGGATCTAACAGCAACACAATGAGCACACCAGCGAGATGTTCATATGACACGCTGTCATTAATTATATTATCCTATCTATTAGTATTAGCGGCAAAGAAAGAAAACCCTTTTTCTAGAGAACCAAGAAAGTATAATTAGAAAATATTTTCCGATTAAGAATTTGGACCACATAGCTTTAGTAAACGGTGTACACGTCTATTCAAGTTTCTTTTCTGTTCTTCATTTATTACTGCCTGCACCTCTTCATGAATCCTTGACATTGTAGCTGCATTACCATGTCCCTGAGCTCATCATATCGATACGTTAAGCCCATCTCTTTTCAGTCGTTTTAAATTATCAGAACTGATACACCAGATTTGGCCCACATTAAGAGGAATATCCTATATTTCTGTCATTTCAACATTACCATTGCTACTGACAGTAGCGGTCTTAGGGGGTGGCAAGTGGGGCAACCGCCCCAGGCCCCGCGCTTGAGAGGGGCCCCGCGCTGGGAGATTTTATTGTCACCAACTTCGAAAACTAAATGAGTGATTATAAACAAGGACTTGTTACTCTATATTTTCCCAGTATAATTACCTTACCAATTGCCATTTAAGCTCTTAACTTACATTTCTTGTTTCGAAATACCGTTCAGTTTCGGTATAGACAGCCGAGTCTAACAGGCTATCATTGTTTAACATTTCACAATAAAAACACATATGTGGAAGCAACCAATCCTAATTGTTTATTTGGTATATAAATAACGACGTCTAATCGGAATTTTTAGGGAAAATATGTAGTGATAAAGTTTGATCTATTCTTTGCATTATGAAAAATTGAAAATGAAAGAGTCATTTATAACATTTGTAGTATCATAAATGCAACTTTTGACAAATTGATTTTTTAATGAAAATAATCAGTGCTTTTTTTTTTTACCGTCAAACCGGTACGGCGTACTTCACTTCTTTCAATGTGGGGAAAAATGATCAATTGTCTTGTATTTTAGCGTTTATTATTAATTTTTTAGTAGTTAAAAGTTAGGCAATCCATCACTGAGTACCGACACCTATTTTTTTATAAGCACTGAAAATAACTAAACAATTATACAGTGTATTCTCTACTGTCGCTGGTGATACGTTCTAAGACCGCACGCGAATGTCCAATTTTCGCGGTAGGCTATTTAATTTCATAAACGTGTAATATTTTCGGATATAAATAGTATCACCAGTTGATGTGCTTGTATAGCTATTTTGGAAAATCAGTTTTCAGAAAGTTTGGCGATGACGTATTAAGTTTTTTTTTCCAATAGGCTATTATACTATGCATAGACATAGTGCGGCCGTGGAAAAATCCTTGTCAACGTGTTGAAAAAAACAAAAAAACAAACAAAAACAAACAAAAACGCAGGAATATTTTTACCGGTCCACGAAAGAGGAAAAGACGCTATTAGTTTTGTGTGGAATGTCTGTCCGTACGTTCGTCCGTCCTGTTTAGATCTCGTAAACTAGAAAAGATAGTAAAAATCCGACATCAAAATATTTAAGTCATTCAGAGTTCTAATGTAACGGCTTGTTTTTTTTTCTTTTCTGAAACCAAAAAATTTTTTTAATCACTTATGCAAGTAGTATCTTTAAGAAAAACACATCACTTTTGTAGCTATTCACTATTAATAGTAACAAACACGGGATGCTCTTTAATAAAGGAGATGACTCTTTTTTAAACAGGTGTATTCAAATGTTGTTTTTTTTACATTTGTAATTCTAACTACTACATTTACACAAATAAAAATGTTTACTTTTTAAAAAAAAAAAAGAAAAATCTATTTAGTTTGTATATAAGTTGGACATAATTTAAAACAACAATTAATAAGTAGTTTTTCCTATTATTGAGTTTCATAATTCGGTAGGAGAAGTAGACGTCGAACGTCACATTCACTTTTACGCAAAGTATGGTCTACTGGACCGCTGGGGCACCACACAGATCTGTCAACCTTCTTTCTCCATTCTACTCTGTCGTTTTGTCTTTGATAGAATTTCATTCTGATATTCTTTCTGAAAATATTGAAACCTGGGTGGACCACATCGGGGGCGATTGTGAGTTCGTATTTCCACGCAAACTGTCTTTGTAATCTTGTTTTTATAGATTTTTTTTTGAAAACCCGTGATACAACCCTTCCGCAAAAGTCGGGTCTGTGAAAGTGAATGGGCCACTGTAACTCCTATAGCACACGTTATTCTTATATAACATCCTATTGGCTTCAATTTGCAGAGTGAGAGAGGAGACATAATATTAGTAGTGCGCGAGTGATTTCTTTTTAATTCGCATCTGTTAATGCAGAGCAATTAAAATACAATAGCCTATATGATACACTTATACGGCCAATAGTAAACCATCGTAATGTTCTATGTTTTGTTACAAATATAAGGCACACAGCTTTGAGGCGGACACATTAGAGATCGATTAGCCCGTTAGTGAAATGTGGTACGATATCTATATATAGCTAAGGGCCCCGCAAATGACGCTCGCCCAGGGCTCCGCGCACTGCTAGGGCCGCCCCTGGCTACTGATAATATATCTTACAACTTCAGAGACCTATGTTAGGTCTTATCTTACACGTCCACTATTTATCAGATAAAAAATCTTGCTATTGATGTTTTCCCATTTAGAATAATTTTATTCAACAATTTCTAAGCTTTATGATTTTGCTACTGTCACATTTTAAAGTTGGTATTTTTTATTTTTTTAAGTGCCTTTTTACACTTGGGTGTCACCCCCTATCGGGTGTCACCCGGTGCGGACCGCACCCCCCCGCACCTGCCTAGTGACGCCTCTGGTTAGTCAAGCATGTTTGTTGATCTATCTTTACAATTAAATAGTCCAAAAAGTAAATGTGTGTCCGACTGATTTTAATAAACTTGTTAGATAGATGTACACATGTAGGTATGACTGTAGAGTGTAGGCCCTAGTCCATAATGACTTGACCACCTCACGTTTTTTTTTTCTTCCGAGTTTAACGGTTATGCAATAGTGTTACTTTTATGTTGAGAAGTCAGACAAGAAAATAACATATTGGCATGGTTAGTCAAGCATGTACTAGTATATTGATGTACTCTACACTAAAATAGTTACACGGCTCAAAGCCTCTAATGTTTCATAAAGCTCCAACAAATTTGTTTCTACTTATATAGTTACTAGATCTAAATGTGAAATTCGAATCTAAATTAATTTTATTTAATGAGATTTTAATGAAGTGACCGGGGATGAAATGACCGAGAACCATCTTAAAGAGTCATCTGGTGTTGTACTGAATAAAGGTTCCCTTTCACCAGCCTGAATTTGACAATTACGAGGTCCTGTCCGACGGGAGGGGGGGTGAGACTCGGGGTTAGAACTTAAGTTTTTGCAGCGTTTACTTCCAATGGACATGGACACTTCGGACTCGCGAGCTAAGAGTCAAGGCCTAAGGCCGCACCTCTGGTTCCCCCGTCGTTTTCCTATGCTATACCTGGCTAACCGTACGGGTAACGCCATTTATGAAACGGACACTTGAGGAACGGCGCCCGGACATTGACATGTCGATGTAGGAGCTTTGCTGCATCCCCGCCTGTGCAATGAGCTTACTCTCGTAAGCTCTTAGGCACTCTCACAGGAGCCTTGTTTCGCTACCCATTTGGCCTAATCGTCCCTTCATACGATTGTTTCCACCCGGGCACCACGATGAGACAGGGCAGCGTTACCCGTGGAGCAGTATAAAAATTTTAAGGAAACGAAAAAAAAACGCAACCCTTTACCTCGACCCACAGATTCAAAACGAGATAATACACTTGGGCAATGCAATTTTAGCAAAACACCTAAAGAAGATCCAATATGTGCTATTTTTCTCTATCATGGTTGACAGCACTCAAAGAGAATCAAAATTGTACTACATTTGCATTGTTTTCTGATATTGTTTTGTGAACTCCAATGACAAACTACCAAAAAAAATTGCAGAAAGTCATTTGTTGGTTTTCATATCTGTGAGAACCAGAAGTCTGTAGGATTCTGTCTCTGTGGCATTTTACGTGTAGAGAGACGATCTTTTCCCTTTGCAACTTCTTGTGTGGCTAAAGAGGCCAATCCTTGATACACAGCTGCGGTTGCAGGTTGGACATATAAAATCACCAGGCGCAGCTGCATTTTCAGCCTTCTTTCTGCTTCTGTTGTGTATGGCATCTGCAAAGTATATCACCATCTTTCTTTAAATTACTTACGATGCCAATTTAAGGCTAGGATGGATTTTCAATATGAGAGAATTGTTCAATAACCTCAGAGGCGCAGTGAGGGATTTGGTGACTCGAGAGGCTTGACCTCTTTAGGGATCTCGGCATTTTGATAGTGAACATATTGACATTATATAAAGGCGTAATATTTAATGTATAACGAAATTTGGACATCCATTAGGGGGACCCTCAAGTAGGGGACCTTGGGGTTATTTTCAAGTTTGCCGCCTCTTTCTCTTGATACGCCCCTGAATACAGTGAATAGCCTTCATTTATTGTTTCAACAAAAGCAGCCACTTGCGCATTAGGTTTACTTTGCTAAACAGTAGGCCTAATTCAACTTGGTCTTCAATGATTATATCAGCTGTGTTCATGAACATGCATTTAAATGTGTTTTTTAAAATGTACTTATACAGACAAACAAATCAATGTCTTTGTCACACAAAATATGTTATAATGGGGAGTGGGGTATCGACATATTCTTGAACCTGGGCTCACGAGTTCCTGCTACTCTGATCATGCTAGAGGCATGAAAGGTGCGCTCTATAAAATAATAATTATTATTATTACCTGCAGTAGCGGTCTTAGGGGGTGGCAACTGGGGCAACCGCCCCAGGCCCCGCGCCTAAGGGGGGCCCCGCGCTGGGAGATTTTATTGTCACCAACTTCGAAAACTAAATGAGTGGTCGTAAACAAGGACTTGTTACTCAATATTTTCCCAGTATACCAAATATACCAATTGCTATTTAAGATTACATTATTTATTTCGAAATACCGTTTTGTTTCGGTAAGGACAGACGAGTCTTAGAGGCTATCATCGTTTAACGTTCACAATAAAAACACATAAGTAGAATCAACCATTCCTAATCGTTTCGACGTCTAATCGGATTTTATTTGGAAAATGCGTAGTAATAAAGTTTGAACTACTATTTGCATTATGAAAAATTGTATATGAAAAATACATTTGTAGTAACAATAATGGAACTTTTGACCAATTGATTATTTAATGAAAATAATCAGTGCTTTTTTTTACCGTCACGTCGTACGGCGTACTTCACTTTTTTCAATGTGGGGAAAAAATATTAATTTTCTTGAATTTTAGCGTTTATTAATTTATTAACAGTTAAAAAATTAGGCAATCAATTTATTTTTTTTTTTAAATAAAAAAGCACTGAAAATAACTAAACAATTGTACGGTGTATTCTCGACTGTCGCTGGTGATACGTTCTAAGACCGCACGCAAAGGTCAGCTTTTCGCAGTAAGCTGTTTAATTTCATAAACGTATAATATTTTTCGGATATAAACAGTATCACCAGTTGGTATGCTTATACAGTTATTTCGGCAAATCAGCTTCCAGCATGACATATTATTACGTTTTCTTTTTCCAATCGGCTACTGTGTGAACGTGTTGAAAAAACAAAACAAAAAAACAAAAAAAAACGCGGAAGTATTTTTAGCGGTCCCAGAAAGGGGAAAAGACGCTATTAGTTTTGTGTGGAATGTCTGTCCGTCCATCCGTTCCGTTTAGATCTCGTAACCTAGAAAAGTTAGTGAAAATCCGACATCATAATATTTAAGACCATTCAAAGTTCTGATGCAACGGCTACTTTTTTTTTTCTAAAACCGAAAAATCTAATTTTTAAATCACTTATGCAAGCAGTTTCTTTCAGAAAAATACATCACTTTTACAACTATTCATTATTAACGTTAACAAACACCGAAAGCTCTGTAATGAAACAGATAATAGATTACCCTTTTTAAACAGGTTTATATGAAAACGTTTTTTTTTTTCATTTTTTTTTACATTAGTATTGCTAAGTTAAGTAAGTTTTGTTATACTAACTACTACATTTAAGATAAGATAAGATAAGATAATTTTATTGATCCAATCTAATGGAAATTCAGTTTGATTACAACTTGACAACGTCAGCGTAACTACTGTACAAAAACAATGTTAATGAAATATTCGAACAACATTCTCATACAACAAACACACATGCACATTCACAACCAGCGCTTTATGAATTTGACTTCTATGTACTTCTTGATGACAGCTGATCTCGAAACACTCTGATCGAAAGTGGGACAAAGGAGTTTTTAAATCTTTCAGTTTTAGTCTTGATGGAAAGGAGACGACCACTTCGTTCAGATCTTATGTAACAGTGGTTTAATGGGTGAAGGTTGTCTTTAAGAATCGTGAGTGATTTGGAAATGCATCTTTCTTGGAAAAGCTCTTCAAGAGATGGTAGCTGTGCTTGAGTAATATACGATGCTTTTTTAATTAGTCTATTTATTCTGAGTCTTTGTGCCAGTGGAGTATTACCGTACCAGCAGGTGATGGCAAAGTTAATAAGACTGCTGACGGTTGCTGTGTAGAATAGTTTGATTATCGTTTTGTCTATGTTAAATTTTCTTAGCTTTCTGAGATAGAAGAGTCGCTGGTTAAATTTCGTGTATAGATTTTGACAGTGTTCACTCCATTTCAGTTTGTTGTTGATAGTTGTGCCTAGATATTTATATTCTTGTACTTGCTCTATGTTTTGGTTGTCTATTTACACAGAAAAATCTATTTAGTAAGCCTATGCATATAAGTTGGACATAATTTAAAACAACAATTAAAAAGTAGTTTTTCATATCACGTGTCATAATGTTGTAAAGTAATTAATAAACTTCACTGGGGCACTACACAAGATCTGTCAACCTTCTTTCTCCATTCTACTCTGTCATTTATTTGTCATTGATAGAATTTCATTCTGATGTTCTTTCTGAAAATATTGAAACCTCCTTTTTTACCTGTCTGGGTTGACCACTTCAGGGGCAGATTTTGAGTTTGTGTTTCCACACAAACTGTCCTTGTAACCTTGTTTTTATAAATTATTTAAAAAAAAAAA
>JADKLZ010018329.1:0-10632 GCA_021533235.1 Biomphalaria straminea | reverse complement strand
TATATATATATATATATATATATATATATATAATTCTCTTCTTCCCTTAACAGTCTCAATCTATAGTTAGGAGTAAAGGAAAGATCACTCTGCTGATAGTCTACGAGAAAACAAAGTGTACTATTCACACTACGGATGACTGGCTGCTCGCTTGACTGTCGTTTAAATTTATGAAACTCTGCCCGCTCCCATCTCCCTTTGTCCAGCGGGAGGTTTGGACTAGGAACTGATCTAAGTAATCTACTATGTATATATGTAAATAGCAGGGCCGGACTTAACCATTGTGGGGACCCTATTCGAAACGGATTTCGCGGGGTCAAGTTTGGGTAGGGAAGCGGAAAATAAGTGAAATGTAAGAGTTTGTATTAGAAAATAAATTCGTCTATACATTTTATTCATTCTTTACTAAGTACAAAATTACTTTACGACCCCTTGCGTGTAGAAAAGTCATACAGTATATCATAATAACTCTTTTTTCTACATAGATCACGCTCAATAGCAAGAATTACCAAATGTTTCAATCTATCTTTGAGAATTGTTGACTCAAGTGATTCTTCATTAGTTTGAGCTTCTTTCACCAGATTACTCAATTACTGCTGATGCATAATGCCGCGCGTAAAATTGGCGATTTCTATAACTCCCCAAAATGACAATTTTTTGTATACATTATTATATTTCCAAATATTTTAAGTTTTTTTCCTATATTTTACGATTTCGGTAGATTTCCAGGAGCTCCTGGTAAATCGACAGGAGGGCGCGGGAAATCTGTTTTAAGTTATAAAATTGTTTAATTAAATAATTTATACACATTGAATTAGAGAGGGTCCTATGAAAGTGCGGATTCTATGAAAGTGCGGGCCCACTGCGGTTGCATAGTTTGCGGTGGCCTAAGGCCGCCTGCAAAATAGCGGCGTATGCTACGCCACTGGTCGACTAGTAAACAATAATAAGCCTAGGCCAACGGATCAACGGGCGTATTCAGTATGTACAAATTAGTACAAATGCTCCTTCTTCCCTAGTGCTTTTAGAGCATGGAGAGCATTGATTGGGCTGCCTGAGCTAGCCAGGAAAACCAGTGACTTTGCGGAATTTGGGTAAATTGATTAATATTCATGACTAAATGCGTGACGCGTAGGACGTATTCATCTTCTTTTTTGAAGTAACGTCTGTATTATATAAGATAAGATAAGATATAACTGTGTAGAGGAGTAGGTTGAATGGCATGGGATAGAGTCACATTTCTCATTCCATACGCTAGAGCAAATTCATACAAGTGTTCCATCTTCCCTAATGCCATTAGAGAATGGAATGGGTTGCCTGAATCAGCCAGGAAAACCAAGCCATCTATTTAACATGCATGAATAGATTGACACATGAAGTACGTAGCACTTCAATATATTTCTTTGAGGTGTAAACACATCTATAACTTAAGACTTTACACTTGCAATACTAAGGGCCCTTGGTAAGAGCATCAAAATTTGTTAACATTATTCTTTATGTTGTAATCCCATAATAGTTGTCAATTTTGTGGGATTATGAATAAAAGATGTGTGTTTCTAATTTAAAGGTTGAATGAAATATAATTGGTAATGCTTTAGGTGCTGGTATAGAAAATTTCACAGCCTTTATTAAAATAAATATACCCAGAATAAATGATTTTTAAAATTTTCTTTTAATTAATTTAGTGTAGTTAAAAAAAATGTAAAAACAAAAAAAACTTTCTAAAAATAAGTTGAGTCTTTAGAGTCTTTACCAGTATAGTAATGTATGTTACAGTCTATTCGCGAACTGGCCAGCCATTTGCCACTTCACATTGACCGGTCAATCTACGAAATGACCAACCATATCGCGATTCGGTCATCCAAAGTCAGTAGACAATGGTCATGAGGAGATTTCCTTTTTTTCTACCGTCATGATAATAACACGATAAATTCAATCAGACACAATCTGACAAATTACATTGTTATATATAACAGTAGCCGACCCGCCGCATACCATACGCCGCTATTTAGTGACGGGTGAACACTTCCTGAAAGCCACAGCTGTCCAAATCGGGTGGGCTTGAGCAAACGACTGTCCGCGCATGC
Source organism: Biomphalaria straminea (assembly GCA_021533235.1). Lineage (NCBI taxonomy): Eukaryota > Metazoa > Mollusca > Gastropoda > Planorbidae > Biomphalaria > Biomphalaria straminea. Next base: position 8,545 of record JADKLZ010018329.1, on the reverse strand, counting down.
GTGAAGCGAGGAAAGCGCGGGTGCGGGCGGCATGAGGGTTAGATCAGGCATGTCAAACTCATTAAGGTGTATGGGCCGCATTGAAAATTTACTATGAGCTGAGTAAAAAAAATCAGTTGCAAAACAGCCTATTAGTTTTATGTCAATTAGAAATAATACGAGTACAATAGTTAACACATTAGCTCCTACTCCAGTAGGAAACGTTTTCCCGTTTTTTATCCTAAACCGTTGTAAAACGTTTCTAAAATCCCCTATTCAATATATTTGATTTAAACTTTTTATAAACAGGATTTCTTCTAGTCTCATCGCAAGCGTGATTACAAATTTTGGAGATGACATATTCTATTTTAAATACAATCGGGAAGGTTTTTATTTTTTAAATAATTTTTCAAACGAACCGGCCCATAGCCCCAGTGTATAAGCCCCCACGTCGGAAAATGAGAATTTTTGGAAGTTTTTTATATTGTAGTGGTACTAAACGTATATATATTTTAAAACTAGACATATAGTTCTTATTAGATCGAAAATTTGATTATTGTTCTCTATATAAATATTTGTTAGAATTTTTAAAATACGGAGTTATTCCTCTTTGCTTAGGACTGCAGAAGGGTTTTTCGTAACCGGAGATTTGTTTAATTGGTTAATCAATATTAAAGGTGTAATTACTTATAGGCAAAGTTTAGGTAATCTTTCAATAAGTTTTAAGTAACTTCAAATCAAAGAAACAACTAAGTTGTTGGTGAACTATTTCCTAATTCATCCATCATTCATTAACATTCCAATGATAGAAGTAATTCCAATGATAGTCTCTTAAATCAAGATTTAAAATTCGATGCGCAAATACGATGTTCCTGATAATAAAACTAACAAACGCGATTGTCCTTACAAGAAAGCGATAGTCATTTTAAAAATGATTTCAGCTCTAAATCTAGGTCTAGTTCTCAAGCCAAATTTACATTTATTTGTATTTACTTGCAAAAAGTATAACGGTCAAACACCTTTTTTTTTTCTCCTTGTTGCCAACGAGCTACACATTCTTGTTAAATTCTTAGGAAAATCGTTAGAGCCGTTTTTGACATCCGCGACGCGTCCAGGTTCCTGTTCCTGGTTCTGGTTGGTTTCCATGAAGTTCCGAGTAGAGGTATTATAAAAACAAAGATAAAAGAACAAAAAAAAATAGAAGTACTAATCAAAGTGCTATTATTAATAATTATATTTTAATAAAAACAAAACCTAAAAGATTCTATAAACTAATGCTGCCATAACATCAAGGGAACAAAGATGAGCAAAATAAGAAAGAAAGCTTGTGTTTTCAAACAAACTCAGATGCGACCCCCGTATAAAATTAATAGGAGCAGTATTTTTTTTCTGCTTTTGGTTACACCGACAAAGAAGTCCTTTTTAGAAGACATATACAAAGTCACTCGATCTGTCTCACCAATTAGTCTATTAATTATAGGTAATTAATTATTGTGTTTCATATCGAAAAAGGGAAATAAATTCTACATTATTGAGATATATTTTAAAATATGAGTTCTTCCCCTTTGATAATTATTTTTACAATTATTTTAAAAGTAGGTACATTGTTTATTGAAAATAGGATATTAACTGTAAGATCTTTGGATTTGTTACTATGAAATAATTTTGTAAGGCTTTAGTAAGTGGGATAGAATCTTTAAGATCTCAAGGTTTTGCTACTATGGAATAGGTAAGAAAAATATAATAGAATGATACCAGTTTACAAGATCTACTTATGACAGGGGTCGGCAACCTTTTGAGTCGGAAGAGCCAAAAATTACAATTTACAAAATTTTTCAAGTTTTCGAAGAGCCAAAGAATATTATTTTCAATGAAAAATACATGAATTTAAGTAGTGTTTTCCACAAAAAATCACATAATATATATGGTAATATTAGATTTTTTTTTTCGGTAAGAACTAAGACAGTTCAACATCTACTTACAACAGGCATGTCAAACTGGGTGTTCGGGGGCCGCATGCGGCCCGCGACCACCTTGCATGTGGCCCGCTTGGCCACCTAAAAAATTATAAAAATAATGTTAAACTATTACGCTGGAAAACAAGAGATGACAAGCTGCTTGAATGGAAAAATAGTATTTGTTTAACTGAACAACGAGGGTGAGTCTGCAGTGAAAGCAAGCTACATTTTCAATTTGTCTAACTTCATTGCAAGCCATTTCAAATCATTTAATAAATGTTTATTTTTGAAGGAGTGTTTCGTTAAAGCCGAAGTCATTTATTCAGAAAAAAAGGAGAAAGCATTCAAAGAAATAGCGTTAACTAGTGATACTGTTGCAGATAGAATAAATGACATGTCAGTCAGCTTGCTTAAACAATTAAAGAACGACAGAGCTGATTGTGAATTATTTTCATTGGGTCTCTATGAGGCAACTGACGTAACGGGTGTAGCACAGTTAGCTATATTCCTAAGGGCCTTTAACAGGAATTTTGACATATACCAGGAACTACTTGAGTTATGTTCTATGCATAACAAGCGAGGATGATTTTTAGAAATGACAGGAGGTGAAAATGCAGTACAATTTATCTTTGGTAAAGCTAGCTAGTCTAACAAAGGTATGGCACACCAACCATGATATGAAATGGTTTTGATGCAAAGTTACTTGCAAAAATAAGAGAGACTGATGCTAATTTTAAATTTGCTCATTTTCAGTACATTATTATTATTATTATTATTATTATTATTATAGCTTTTATATAGCCTACTTTCATGCTTATAGCATGCTCGGAGCGCTTTGGTCCAATCTCATTTGTGGACCAGTGGGGGGAGGGGGCATCTAGAAGTTGGTTTTTCGTGCTGTCTTTAGGCGCTCTGCCCGAGTCGGGACCTCCTTCTAGGTAGCCAAGCCAAGTTCAAGCGCACTTAGCCTCTCGGTCACGCGATCTGATTTAATTCTGAAAATGCTGCTAGAAATGTGCAACCAGAGCTGATAGAATAAAAGTCAGGTTCTTAGTTGAAATTTAAGAATATTGAAATGGCTGTGCCAAAATTTTACAGTCATATACCCTGAACGGTTCGTTAAATTGCGGAAATTTGCAGTTAGAATTCTAGCTATTTTTGCATGCATTGGTCTCTGTGAGCAGTTCTTTTCCATAATAAAAGCTATTAAAACACCTCACCGTTCAATATTATTTGATCAAATTTGTCATCTGTGATGAAAGCGTCAGTGGCAAACAAACTTTAACCCGACATTAATAAAATGGTATCCCAGAAAAGATGTCAAGCATCAGGACAAAGAAAATAATGTGTAATCATAGTCATTTTTAATTATCCAATAGTACTACAAATTTAGCTAAGGGGCATGTATGCCATTAATTATTGTATTATTTCTAATTTACATAAAACTAGTAGGCTGTTTTAAAATTGATTTTTTGCTGCTGCCCCTCAGGTCATAGTAAGTTGCGTATGCGGCCCATATACCTTAACGAGTTTGACATGCCTGACTTACAACATTATTTTGTACTTCAATAACAAAGAGAGAAAGTTTAGATACATGCGGCACATAACTTGCTGTTTTTAGTTTCAAGCACGATATTATATTAATGCCAGCGAACGCTTTCTCGCACGCATATGTCAATCCAAGATAGTCAGCACTACAAATGCTAACTTCTTCACCTCAATGTAGCATTTTGGAAGATTATTGCATGCGTCGAATAAACTCGCGGCATTTTTTTTAACTGTCTACTTTTTTTTTGCGTTACGTACATACATTTCTGGACCTTTAACTCTTCCAACTTGCTTTTCAACTCTGTCAATTTTCCACCCCACAAAGCTTCACTTTTTAAATCGACCAATTGCATTTCTAGAGATCCAGTTTCAATTTCAAATGGATCAGTGTGGATTTTGTTACTATTTGTGTTGACAGGATTTACAAGGAATGCTAAAAGGTTTTCTTGGTTTTGAACTGCTCAAATCTGTCAAGAAATTCATTTTTTTTAAATAATTGTGCTGAAGTAATTCGTGTCAAAAGTGTCAGTGATTTTTTCTCAATACTTTGGACATTAGAAATGAAGTAACTTACTGCTCATAGGATGGGTTTCCCTTTCCTTGCAGTTTTATATTCAGCTTATTTAATTTCTCTGTTATATAAGCCATAACGTAAGATGTGAGCACTAATTTGTCGTTCTATAATTCAGGTTGATGCCTTTTTAATTTAGGACTGTATTTATTTCATTCAATACGTTTCAACACAACGGAATTCTGAGTCTCCATTTCGTTTAACAATTCTTAAAACTGACGATGTTATAGTTCTTTTGGCAAGATGATGTTAACAACATTGATTATCAAATTTATAACCTTATCTGTTTCGGTCTGAATCGTTTTGGGCACAAAGCCCTTCTTGGTTTATTTATTAGTAAAACGTAAAAAATTTCTTGATTTATTTGCTCTGAAGAATCGTTGTTGATTCTTTATTTTTCCTGTCATATTTCTGGCTCCATCAATTACTATTTAATCGATTTTATTTAAATCGATCTTAATGTCTTCAAGGTATTTTACACAACATTGGCTGCATCTTATTTTTAGTTGGTCCCGAGCAATCCAAGAAGTTTTTTCTTTGGACCTTGAGAAGACATATACCCAACAAAATGGGCAACTTGTGTCGTGTCTTCATGTCGCAAGACTCATTTATATTAAGTGATAAGACAGAAGAAAGTTGAGTATCTTCCAACTGCAAATATGTTACATTTGAAGACATTTTAGCTATTCTATCTTGTACTGTTTTAGATAGTTGCAACTCATTTACTTGAAACTACAAACTATACGTCACAGCCAAAGTACATGGTGAAGACGACAATTAGTTTTGCGTCGAAAGCGAATTAAAACCTACATAGAAACATCCGACGACAAGCCAAGAGCTTCCGACAGACTGACAACAGTGACGACGCGTGTAACGGGGAGAAGTACAAGTGTCTCTGAGATTGAATCAGGGCCTAATCCTCGTTAAATGATTTTTAAAAATGTTTCGTTAAAATAAATAATATTTGAGTATGGAACTAAAGAGCCGCAGCTTGGCACCACAAGAGCCGTATGTGGCTTGCGAGCCGCAGGTTGCCGACCCCGGACCTATGATATGCAATTTATGTGTCCAAATAAATGGAGCTTCAAAATTGTAATAATTTATAATTTTATAAACTAGGGATGAAAGGACATTATAGTTTTATTTTACTATATTTACAATTTCTATGATATAGTTTTAAAGTACTTTAGAAACATATTTTGCAAACTTTAATTTTTTTTTTAAATTTAAAGTAACAAAAAAAAACACAGACATTTCACAACAACGTTTATTTAATTGAAAATTTAAATGTACCGAAAATAATGAGTTTAAGAATTGATTATTAATAAAGTCTAATATTTTAACATTTTAAAATCCTCTTTGTTAGAGCTGTTCATTTCTCTTTCAAATCAACTCACGGAGAAACTTGGCTTCTACAATTCTGAAATACTAGAAGAGGGAACATTGTTTTGTCAACTGTAAATGTATTGTAAAAACAATTTTAAGACAAACGTCTCTAGAGTTTTATCGTTTTCACATCAAAACTACATCACTGATGAAGATATCTCGTTGCTCTAATTGAAAAAATTTAGTAAGAAAAAAAAAACTTTTAAAAACACCATTTCTGAACGTTAAAGCGCTTGGCCTCCGAACTGGAGTCCAGGGTTCGAATCTTGGTGAAGACTGTGATTTTTATTTCGGGATCCTTGGGCGCCTCTGATTCCACCCAGCTCTAATGGGTACCTGACATTAGTTGGGGAAAAGTAAAGGCGGTTGGCCGTTGTGCTGGCCACATGACACCCTCGTTAACCGTAGGCCACAGAATCAGATAACCTTTACATCATCTGCCCTATAGACCAGGGATAGGCAACCCTTTGAGTCGGAAGAGCCAAAAAATTACCATTTACAAAACTTCAACGTTTTTTAAATAACGACAATATTGTTTTCTTCCAAAAAATAAATAGTACTCGCTTAAATAGAGGTTTCGAATTTAAAAAAAAACTAACCTATTTGTTGATAAGGAAAAGTGACAATTCATCGTTATATAAATAGCTTTTCACACAAAAAATTTGATTAAAAAGAGACTTGCTAATGCAATTTTAATTGCTTTTACACTATATTACCATAGCCCAATAATAATTGGAATTCCAAATTTTGTGATGATTAATAATATCAGTTGCTTGTAGAGATTTAAAATGTGCTATCTTGTCAAATATACAACAAATGTGTATGTTAAATTTCTAAAGTTTCACAAGAAACAAAATGTTATTTAATCTATTTTATTTCAACAGTACACAATTTCAGACCCAATGGACGATTAAATATCTTTAATTCAATTAATAAATAATTTTATAATTATATGGTTGAAAAATAAGATATGAAATCGCCTTCACCGAAATTCAAACCCAGGTTTGGAAGCCATGCGCTTTAACCACCCTGCCACTGTGCCCCCATGACCTTGTGAGATGGACAGTTAAATAAAGGAGGTTGTAGATTTGTATTTATAAATTGAAGTCCATATGCTTGAGAAAATAGCAAGGTGCGAAACTGAATCTTCAAAAGTAGGTTCGTTGATGAAGGATCTTCAGATGCATTGAATGCTAAGCAAATGTCTATGATAAGGTATATGGCAGCAGGAATTGTTTCACATTATTTAAAGATATTCCCTATTTCAAATGTTCATGAAGCTATTTAAAATCGACACTAGCAGCTGGGAAAAAGTAGCACTGGATAGATCCACACGGAGAGAGAGCATAAGAGAAGGGTCTCGGATTGCAGATGCCATACACAACAGAAGCAGAAAGAAGGCTGAAAATGCAGCTCCGCCTGGTGATTTTATATGCCCAACCTGCAAACGCAGCTGTGTATCATGATTGGCCTCTTTAGCCACACAAGAAGTTGCAAAGGGAAAAGATTGTCTCACGAGGCGTAAAATGCCACAAAGATTTCAATTGTTATACTTTATTCCTTTAGTAGCATAGCTTATCAACAAATAAATTATTGAAATAGTTAACTACCTTCGATACATTATTTTAAAATGCCGCCCACATGACACCCTCTGCCGCAGAAACAGATGACCTTTACATCATCTACCGTATAGACCACAAGATCTTAAAGGGGAACTTGATTTTTTTTTAAAGAATTAATACAATGTAAAGACGAATTTAATTTTCTAATGCAAAATCTAAATTGTCACTCATTTTATCCAGACTGGGCCTCGCGAAATCCGTTTCGCATCATAGGGCCCCGCAATTGTTAAGGCTGTCTAAAGTCTAGCGGGCGATACTTTCGATTTCTTATTGTAAATTACGGTGGCAGCGACAAACATACCAATTTGCACACAAGGTTCTTCAACGTTTTTATGGTGGACTCCTGCTTGAATAATGTGCTACACTCTGGTACAGAAAAAGTATCCCCGGTATACTTTGCCTTTGGTATCCATGATTGTACTTGTATATAGCATTGTAAATAGCAATCGATAGAATCTTGGTTGTAAGATATAACACGTTCTAGGTTTAATGATTTAGGCTTAGTCTTATAATTTATTCAAATAATCTTAATCACTGTGTTGATTAGCTGCGATAGTTATGTTCCTTTATTTTATAGCAGTACAACTTAATGCTAGCTCAATATGCAAAGGGGTCAAAATAAATATACAAAAAATCTTAGAGTTGATGTCAAAAGGTTTGACACATATGCTTGTCGATAGCAAAACAAATTATATGTTTATATAGTTCATCTATCAAGAGTATAAAAGTCTGCTTATCAACAGCACTATAAGTAAAATCCACCAGCTCACCTGTCATCTGCTGCTCCACCGTTGTTGTGAACTCTTGACATTGACATGGACTGTCATGGACACACTTATGTCTTTCACCAATGCAAGCAAGCACCAGGGATTACTTAAGAACAGATATATATACAAAAATCTTACATTAGCAATCATCGTAAGCAGCGATACGCCGACATCTACAATAGTTTTAAGTTTTGATAAAACTGCCTGAACATTAAAAATAAAATTCTTAGAATCCTAAATGCTGCTATTAGAGTCATTGGCAAAAAAAAATTTATTGGGGCAGCTGAGAAAAGCATTCATTAAAAACTAAAAAGATTCTAGAAATAAAAAATCACCCTTGAATTTGTGCTTTTATCAGTACAAAATACAGGACATAAGGTTCATCTTTTTTGATATAATCTGATCATTAAATATAAAACTGTCTTATATAAACTATTCACATGTAAATTACGAGTGACTCTGGCGTGAATGTATATTTTGGTTTTCTTTAATTATAATGTTTTACTTGGTGTAAGGCCCTAATTGTAAGACACATTTTCTTATGGATAGTTAAGGTTATTAATAACACCGTCAAACGTTGAACTAATAAACTATGAAAACTGCCTTCTGCAGTACTTCTACAACAATAAGAATGTCTTAAGGGGCGTAATTCTACTATAACTAATAGACTAACTTTCTAAAATAACCTTGAATAATAGTAGACACTTGGAACTC
>JADKLZ010018084.1:0-16667 GCA_021533235.1 Biomphalaria straminea | reverse complement strand
GTAAAACTAACAGTGCAAGCTTTGGTACGTGAAGTCACTGGACAAGTTTCTTTGTTTACTTTGAAAGTCGTACCAAGGTTCAATATAAATCCACTTGATCGTATACGTACATCTGTTGCCTTTCTGACAATATACATATGCATATTTAAATAAACCATTTATTCTTTTTAATTTTTATTATTTATGTTAACTATAGTTAACATTCTGTGCAGCTTTCAGAATTGAAAAGGAAATACTTCTATGCTTTGTTCGACTATCTATTATTACTTTAGATCTAAATCATTTTGATTTCTAACAATAATTTGAATACTTTAAATCAGGACTTGAATTTGATATTAGTGATAGATATTAGTGAGTTATCTTATATCTTAAACCATTATGTAGCTTCAATAAAAAAGAATAATAATTTGGAAGAGTCAACTTGTTCAATCAATTACATAAGGTAACTGTGACCGTTTGAAAAGACAGTAACTTCCCTTACAATACTAAGCCAAAGTTTTTGCTCTATCGGCCAATAGAAAATAACCTGCTCATTAAAAATACGTACCACATGTAGCAATATTAAAATTCCATAAGCAAAACATTAATAACATCCACATCTTGAAATATCTCGCTGTTGAAAAAACACTTTAATGTTTGAATTATGCTCAACTGTATCGTTATTTGAGGTAAAATGATCTTATCATACGGACTACCAATTAACCAGGAAGTGAAATATTTTACCTTGTAAAACACGCCAATGTTTATCTTTAGATAAATGACACTCGTTTAGTTGGAATATAAACAAAAACAAAAAAACAATTTAAGCCATACCCTAAAAGCTATTAATTTTTGACATTATAAGTGTGTATATGAAAATATATCTATTAGCCGTGCTATCACATAAGTATAAAATATAGTGACGCAGCTAGGGAGGGGTAGAATTTGAAAATTCCCTCGGGCACCCACTTAATAGGGACACCCAAATGAGTGTTTTTTTTTTCATTGGAAATTAAATATTAAGCAACTGTAGTCGCCCCCCCCCAAAGAGGTCAACCCCCGGACCTCTATACGATGGGAAGTTCAAAACTACGCCCCTGATTGAATGTAATGGTTTCATTAAATCTTCTTCACTAGTATCAATACTGTAATAGGCCGAATAAAGATTCAAACTGTAGACAAACTTCAATTGTTGTTGTCAAGCTAAGTTTCTTATTCCAAATTCTAGGACAAATTTGGAAGATAGGAATTGGTTAATAAAAGATAAATATTTTTATCTATCATTCAGTAGTTATTTAGAAAGTAATTGCTAAAAAAATATATCAGCTTGAAAAGGAAAAACAATGATTAAGATACAAAAGAAAAATGAAAAAATAAATAAACAAAACGTTTCTCCTATGATAGGATATCGCATATCATAAAAAATAAATAAATACATATATAATATTATTGTTTTCATTCAGGTATCGCACCTATGACACCACAAGCTGCTAAAAGGTACGCATTTCCTGATTTGGACAGGGATCAAAAACGTCTAACATTATTAATTGGTATTTTTATAATATGGACATCTAGATCTAACACTCAGTGGCGTAAGAAGCAAAACGTGCCCACGGGGTTAGGAACATTATCGGAGCCATCTCCCCGCCCAACGAACATTATCACGGATGAATGTGTGTATGAATGTATACTCTATTTTTACATATACGCAAATGACCAGAAGTGTGCTAGTTGTCAGAGAGGGGCAAGTTGTGATAGATGATTTGAACCTCAACAAAGTTTATGTGTTCGTCTTGATCGATTTGTGTAGTGTTTCATAATTTTAAGAGGAACCCAGGGGCACCTAGACATCGTGAGATACTAAGGTTGTTTTCTATCAAATTAAAATTATGGCTTATAAATGAAACGAATATAATAATATTATAATACAAGTAGGTATAGAATGATTTACCTAACTAAAATTTCGACAATAATAACATTTTTTAACGACTCTTTGAGTGTTGCGCCCCCCCCCCCCCATTTGAGTTTGGCTCCAGGGGCATCGTGCTCCCTTGCTGAAATATGACTGACTACGCCATCTTAGCTCTAGGCTTATAGTCTTGCATATTAACCAATGACATAAATTCTGCTGTCACTGGTTTTCCTGGCTAGCTCAGGCAACCCATTCCATGCTCTAATAGCGCTAGGGAAGAATGTTCATTTGTAAATATTGGCTTCGGTGTAAACTGGCAACGACTAGAAGGTGGCCACATTTTGTTATCGGTGTGTATGTACAATAAAGACATGTTCTTTTTACCTGAGTTTTATGTTAATGAACTGATCACTTAATTTGTTCCCCAGAGAGCCCTGTGCTCAATGGACTCTACGCTTTTTGTGGTGCCACGTTTCTCTCACAAAGGTTACGTTTTTCGGGCTTTTCCAGTAATCAAATAAAAGGTTTGGAAATCACTCGCCTTCGATCTTTGACGGACAACACGCTTCACTACATGTAGAACATTGTAGACCTATCTGTTCATTAAGGTAATTTATGACTAAGAGTTAAGAACTGACCACGGGGCAGAAGTTAGTTGATTCCTAGACTCCTGTGGATAATGAGCGTACGTAGTATTATATGTTTTAATGAAGAATATGTGACTTCGAAAGTATCAGAGACCCTATGTGTGAATTTCATTTTCATAACATGCATGGATTTATGTATTTCTGTGATGGCTGGAAATGCCTTATTCTTATTGTATATCTTACTGTGTAATAAAGTATTGTCTGCTACTTTGGAGTTCATTAGTAATTCAACATGTGTGTTTGGTCTTAGAACTCACTGTGTAAATATAAATAATAACTACATTGCAACAAGGCCAGAAGAGGCTTCTTATCATCCTACAACATTCCTACAACATACGACATTCGCGTGTAAAGTCATAACCAACACTTTGCACTTCTCCATGGATGATTTGAAAACCTGGACGTTTAACTACAGGACACTCAAGCAGCTAAGGTTACAACCGTTACATGAATTGAATCATAAACTTTTTTTTTCATTATTATTATGATAAAAGAACAAGTATTCTTTCTCTGGCGCAGCCAGGGTCGAGTTTCGTTAAAGGGAAACAAAATTCATCGTATTCCCTTTATCTGTTTCCATTGAGGAATTTTCTGGTGATGTGGCAGGTCTGCAGCAGTACTGCCCTCTGACAGGCAACGAGAATGTTCCTAGGAATGCCCAGAGCCTTGAAGGTATCTATGAGGTCAGTTGTTACTATCCCCTCCGTTGATATGACAATGGAGTATATTGTTGTTTTAGCAAGCTTCCATAGACGCTTAATCTCCAAGCCTAGGTTCCGATATTTTCGTTGTATTTTGTAACTATTTTTCCTTAAGTTGTGAGATTACTATTATTTTATATTTTTGGTTTAAAGATCGAGGTCTTGTTAAAAATAGAAACAAATTGTTATTTTTGTTTGTTAAAAATGTTTTTTTTTTTTTTTGTAGATTTGTTTTATAATAATCTCGAAAACGATTTTTCATGAACTAATAGAAGATTTGTAGCACTCTTACTCTGTTGAAAAAAACATGAACTGTATACAATTTAATGCAATCGGCCTTGTTATTATTGGTTACTTTGCGTGTTATAAATACGTGTTTTGTTTTGTTTTTAAATTGGGCATGCATACCTATGGTGATACTTCAATCTAAGACTAGTGGTAATCGTGTATCCCCTTGGTTCACTGTTTTTACAAAGCTTTTATCAACTCTGTCTAGTTTTAAAGGCGGCATTCTTCACCTTGAGATAAACTTTTTTTTTTAAAGATTCAGTTTTAATCTAGAAAATATTTAATCAATCGAGAAATATCAGTAGACTTATAACTAGAGTTTTAGATTCCTCAGCTTTACCGTGGACATTATCTACAATATAAACAAATTTGTCTTAATTAAGATAACACATGTAAAAAAAAAAAAAATGCGGTGGCTAAAACAGCATATTTTCTGTCATCCCCAAACCTCGTAATGACAATAAGAGAATTAAATGACAACATGTGGATGCAATGTAATGTAGTGCTTTTACAAATACTATATCATTTCACTATGTTTGTATGGTAAACAATTTTCTTGCATGTTATCTCTCCCATAACCATATTCGGATTAAGTTGCACATTTTTTTGTGGGCATAGACAGACATAAATAAATAAAAAGATTATCCCATTAGTCAATTGATTACTTTAATGTATTTTTGAATTTCAAGAATGGAATTTAATCCACATAATTTATTCACAGAATCGCTAAATATGTAGGGTTTTGTCCCTTTGGATGATAGAGCACGTTATCTCTTTCAAACCCATTATTGGATCTAGTTGAAAGTTAAAAGATGTATTTCTTCTACCTACCGAAACATAAATAAAAAAAATATCCTATTAGTCAATTATTTATTTATAATTTATTATTTTGTTATATATAAAAAAAGGATTATAACTCCTACATTAGTGATTGATGTTGTTGTAGATGCGTTGTTCATTCATTTAGATAAGTTTTGCATTTAAAAAAGAAAGATTTTCTCAAATTTGCTTGTTATTACATTGAAAAAACCTTATTAGTAGCATGAATGTTGATGTAGAATGAATCATGAGAGACTTAAAACTGTGTAGAAAACCATCCTACGTATTTTTATTCAGTTGTTTAACATTTATTGATCTCCCTTTTTAGAAAGTTTAAATTAACTCAATCTGCCTGTCTCTGTACTCGTGTTGTATCCCCCACTCAATCTAGGATTTAGTTGAAATTGTGCACAAATTATTTCTTTTGCCTGACAACACAAAAATAAAAACGAATTTGTAACTAATTATTTTATGATTTTATGAAAATCAAGTTTGACACATGTGGTGGTTTAAATTAAATTACTTCCATTAACGGACGACGAAAGAATTTATTTTTTTTTTTGCATTTAAATAACGATCATGTAAACATTTTACCCGGGCATGCTACCCTGCCTTATAGTGAGGCCCGGATGGAAACGATCGTTGAAGGAAACGATTAGGCTAAAGCAATGTTCTTCAACGGGGGCGATATCGCCCCCAAGGGGGCGATTTCGAGATTTTGGGGGGCGCTGGGAGCCAAAGGGGCGGTACGGGGGCGATTGGCACAAAAGTGGGCGGTAAGGGGGCGCTGGACACATAAGGGGCAATCGGTGGAGCAGAAAAGAAACAAAAGAAAAAAAAAAGAAAAACGTTTTCAATGTAGCACATTTTCTTCAAAGCGGCACTGGCGAAGTATATATAGACAAATAATGATTTTATTTTTAGAGTTCGGGAATTCCTTGTTTCTATGATTTATAAAACCAGTTGCCTTTTTTGTTTTTACTGTAGCAGAAAGTGTGCATTTTGCTAATAGTTTTAAGCGCGTAAAACAGTTTGTAGATTGATAAATAAACAAGGTAATAAGCTTTTAAAATTATATTTTATTATATCTACAGTAATAAATAATATTAAACAATGTTTATGCTATTGGGTTTAAATAATAAAGCTAGCGTTAAAATAAATGAGTGTAATGTTCATTTTACAGTAAAAGCATTGACAATCTAAATCTAAAAAGATTCTAGAAATAAAAAATCACCCTTTGGGGCAGGATTTTGTGATTTTACCATCACAAAAGAGATATAAGACACCGATAGCAAAGACAAACAGACACAAAAACTCTTTTGTTCCTCTGGCAATCAAATCACTAAACAGTAACAATCTGATGTAAACTTTTGACATGTAAATTGTGTGTGAGTCTGGTGTGAATGAACATTCTATTTCTCTTTATAGTTATAATGTTTTGTTTGGTATAATGCACAAATTGTAAGACAAATTTCCTTATGGACAATAAAGATTATTATTATTATTATTATTATTATTAATGTCGACCAAGAAAAAAACTCGCCACTATTCAGCAAATTATCTCTCCATGGGTTTCATAGAAACGCCTGAAAATAAACGTATTCAATTGTGTCTACTTTGCATTAAAACATTTTCCAATGAGGCGATGAAACCAAGTCGGCTTCAGGAACATATGAATGCCTTGCATCCTGACAAAAAGGACAAGTCCATTTCAAAACTATACATGAGCAATTTAAAAAACGCTCGCATATTCAAACAATATTTAAAAAAACAACAGCAAAGCAGAAGACGGTTTGATGGCCTCTTACAAAATTGAAGAGTTAATTGCAAAAGATCAAAAGTCACAAAACGTTGGTGAAAAATTGATCATCCCAGCTTTAAGAGAAGTCATTTCCACAATGATGCATGAAGATCCCAATCAGGTTTTGAAAGTATTACCGATAAGTGACACTTCGATTCAAAGACGGATTGATGAAATGGCCAGTGATGTGAAGCAAAAACTTTTAAGGAAACTTCAAACTAGAAAATTTTCATTGCAAATAGATGAGTCAACATTGATTGATAATTCTTCATTATTACTTGGTTATGTGCGATATTTTGATGATGATTTCAGTGTTAATGAGGAGCTTATCTTTTCTGAAAAACTTACCCGTGACACAAAAGGGGAGTCGGTTTTTACCTTAGTAAAGACATTTTTTTTTGCAAATAATGAAATACCTTTGCAAAATTTAGTAGATTGTGTATGTGAAGGAGCACCATCAATGGTTGGACGCCACAAAGGCTTTATAAGTTTTATGAAAAAAGAAAATCCAGAAATGTTTATTATTTACTGTGTGATTCACAGGCAACATCTTGTTGCTAAACAACTTAGCCCATCTTTAAATCTGATTATAAAAACTGTAAATAAATTAAAAACCCATGCCAAAAATGAGCGCATCTTTCAACAGCTGTGTGAAACAAATACTGAGCAACATGTTAAACTCTTATTATACACTGAGGTATGCTTGCTTTCCAAAGGGAATTGTCTTGCTCGTTTTGCTAAACTTTTCAATACAATTTTGGAATTTTTCAAGCAACAGGAAGATTTATCTGTTTGCAATGACTTGAAGAAGGTTGAAAAAGATTTATTTTACATGGCAGGGATCTATCGTAAAACGAATGAAATGAACTTGCAGCTGCAAAGAAAGAAGTTAACCCTTTTCGATAAAAAGCAGATCAGTGTCTCTTTTATTGAGAAATTGAATCTCTTTTACCACAATATTTCCAGAAAGGAATTTTACAAGAACTCGCTTTGTTGACTAATGAATTACTGCCTGAGGGCATTGACGTCTATGCTACTCACCTAAAATGCTCAAGGAAGAAATAGCAACTCGCTTCCAGGATGTCATACATTTAAAAATTGAAACATGGATGATTAATCCTTTTGAAACATCTGTCACCGATGTTCAAGTTGATTTGCAGGAAGAAAAGTAGAGTTACAAAATGATATCACCAGTCAAATGAATGTCAAAAGAGGAGGCACAGAAGATACAGCCCATGGAGGGCTTTGACCTGCTTCAACACATCTCTCCATTCAGATCTCTCCTGGGCCTTTCGTCTCCACTCCTTTACCCCAAGCTGTTGCAGATCTGCCTCCACATCATCAATCCATCGCTTTAAGGGTCTGGTTTTGGGTCGCCTGCCTTTTGGTTTTCGCCTGTATAAAGTTTTCTTTCCTCTGTTATCTGGCATTCTGGGCATTATCAGAGAAGCGTGGTCAAGAGACTAAGTCCGGCTTGAGCTTAGCTTGGCTTGGCTACTTAGAAGGGGGCTCGAGATTCGACACCCGACTCCGGCAGAGTTGTGTTTACTGAGCGCCCAATGGCAGCACGGTAAACCAGCTCCTAGATACCCCCTCCCCCCCACTGGTCCACAAATGAGATTGGACCAAAAGCGCTCTGAGCATGCTATAAGCATGAAAGTAGCGCTATATAAAAGCTATAATAATAATAATTCTTTCAAGGTGACCTGCCCAACGTAGTCTGTTCTTTTTTTTTTCTGTCACTATCGGTGGGTATTCATACAGTTGAAATATAACATGGTTAGTGCGTGTCCTCCACCCTGTTTCATCCTGTATAGTAGTATAGATTTTCATAACAATTGTTTGTTACCAAGTATTTAGTAGATTTTTTGTTATAGTCTGGGTTTCACTTGCATACTTGCTCCTGGTCCTATTATGCTTTTGTATATTATTTTCTTGGGTTTTCCTTTACATTGATATTTTTAATGTAAAAAAAAATTAAGGACAATTAGTTTAACTTTTTGGATTTATATACTGTAAGCTATTTTTTATTTTTTTTTTACTAATAATTTAAGATTAATTAACAATATGTTAGTTACAATGTAAATATAACTCAATACATGTTCTTTTAGTACAATTTACGTTCTAAATTTTTTTATTCTTTTTTACTATTATATGTCCGTTAGGGGGGCGCTGGAGATTTTTTAAAGAGAAAATATACGAAAAGGGGGCGGTGGGTTAAAAAAGGTTGAAGACCACTGGGCTAAAGGGTAGCAAAACAAGACTCCCGTGTGGGTTGCCTAACGGGGTAAGAGAGCATCCTCATTGCACTGCGTTGTAAAAAAAAAGCTCCCACAACGTTGTCACAATCCAGGCGCTGTTCCTCAATGGGCCGTTACATAAATGGCGTGTCCTGCACCGTTAGCCTGGTACAAAAATGGAAAATGGTGGGGTTCTTAGTGTACGCGGCCTCTTGCCGCGAGTCTGACCAACCCACCAGACAGAACAGT
The DNA here is from genome assembly GCA_021533235.1 of Biomphalaria straminea. Taxonomy (NCBI): domain Eukaryota; kingdom Metazoa; phylum Mollusca; class Gastropoda; family Planorbidae; genus Biomphalaria; species Biomphalaria straminea. The sequence continues at coordinate 8,031 of JADKLZ010018084.1, read as the reverse complement.
GTATACTGTTCTCATTCAGGCCGGTGAGTTCCAAGAGCCGAAAGCTCAACTCTACCTGACAGTTTCAAGAAGAGGAAAAAGTAAACATGATACTCCTTTCTTCCCTCACCATTCACATCTGGTCCTGACTAGTGATATTGTCATAGCGCATTGAGAAAGCTTAAAGCTAGACCAAAACAATCTATATATATATATATATATATAAGAGGTCAAACGAGCAACAACATGCAAACATGCAAGCAACAAGTAAATAGGGAAGATCCCATGGCGCACGCACGCGGTGTGCATGGACCCAATCCGCACTATTTCATTCACAAAATAGCATAGACATAAAGAAATATAGACTGGAAACAGGAAGTAACTTCGTGTAACTTGAAAACACATGTATATATATCTACTATTGAACTATGATTTCTAAATTATGAAAAAAATAAAAATTGCATGATCCTCAGTCTTAGAGATTAAACACAATTTATAGACATAAAATAAAGTACACACAAGTGTAATGCACAAATTTTTGTTTCATAAAACTCTCTTATGAATTAGTGTAGTGAATGGAAGGGAGGTTAAAAAAGTGGAAGCCGGAAGAGATTATATTGTGTCGTAAGCATAGACATAAATAAATATAGACTGGAAAAAGGAAATAAAATAAAGTACACACAATTGCAATTCACAAATTTTCGTTTCATAAAATAGTCTTATTGGCCAGTCTATATTTATTTATGTCTATGGTCGTAAGACTCTTGAAACTAGAACGACAATACACAGATAGATACTACTCTCAGGTTTGACTTTAGAAGTACTTTCATTAGTACCACAAATTACTATACTTTTACGTTACAAAAGATTTCAATAATTTCCTGAGATTTCCAGGACTTTTTCGTAGGTCTATATTTAATAACATTTCAGGAGATATCCAGGGGCTCCTGGTAAATCAAGAGGCAGCGGGAAATCTGTTATATGTTATAAAATGGTTTAATTTAATAATTTATACATCTAAAATCTGTTCCTAGATCTAGATCTAGATCTAAAACTCGAATTCAACTCTAAGAAGATTATAGAACTTCTCTTCGCAAGTATAGTTTTATGCTTTAGCACATGAACATACTAATTATAGTCCATTTAATCAAATTAACATTCAAATTTGTTTTTCTAAAGCATTGTTACATGAGTGCAGCTATATTCTTAATATCGCGTAAATTAAGGTCAATTAGCCATTTTTTTTATCTCCATTCATAGTATTTTTCATTCATGAATTCACGCATTTTTACTTATAACAAGCAAATGGGAAGATCCCATGGCGCAACATGGTGTAAATGGGAAATAATATATCCAAATCCGCACTATTTTCATTCACAAAATAGCATAGCATATTTTTTTTAATTTAAAAAGATTTTAATAATGTCCGGAAATTTCCAGGACTTTTTTGACCGGCGGCATAACATTTAATAACATTTCAGGAGATTTCCAGGGGGCTCCTGGTAAATCAAGAGGCCGAGGGAAATCTGTTATATGTGATAAAATGGTTCAATTTAATAATTTATACACCTAAAAATTAGCACGGGTCCAAAGAAAGTTCGGGACCCACTGTGGTCACATATGTTGTAGTATATTTTATTCATGAATTAGCTTATATAAGTAAATGGGAAGATCCAATGGCGCAGCATGTGTGAATGAAAATGGTGTATTCAAATCCGCACTATTTTCATTCACAAAATAGCATAGACATAAATAAATATAGACTGGAAAAAGGAATTAACTTCATGTAACTTGATTTAATAATTTATACACCTAAAAAATTAGCACGGGTCCAATGAAAGTGCGGGACCAACTGCGGTCGCATATGTTGCAGTGCCTAAGGCCTGCCCTGCAAAATAGCGGTGAATGCTATGCCGCCGTTCGCCAAGAGGCCGCGGGAAATCTGTTATATGTTATAAAATGGTTCAATTTCATAATTTATACACCTAAAATTTAGCACGGGTCATAAGAAAGTGCGGGACCCACTGTGGTCGCATATGTTGCAGTGCCTAAGGCCTGCCCTGCAAAATAGCGGCGTATGCTATGCCGCCGGTCGACTAGTAGTTAAAATATTTTCAATCGAACAGATTTGTTGAGAAGTAAGTTCCAATATATCAACAATCAAAACAAATTGACAATTCTCTTCGTGGCCCGAACATGCGGGACACCACGATAAAAAAAAATCAAGGATGGTTTAACTCTTCTATTCCTGCAAGTCGGACTAGAGTTACCCCACGTAACTTTTACCGTGACAGAGACCGAGCCTCCGAAAAAAAAAAGGACTGTAGGGGGGCAATGCGACACCACGGGTAGGCTTGTCTAAAATTCAATAATACAATGACACTTCTTATACGTTCTTTTTGTTTCTTATTTATTAATTAATTATTAAAATTTCAAGTTGAATTTATTAATATAGTCTATCTATCTATCGTTGAATGTTTTTAAAACAGAAGGAGTAACATTAGAGTATATGAGCATCGAGATAGGTATGAGCCCGGGTTCATCTTATATCCCTTCCTTTTCCTCCTAGCCAACGACTACACAATGTGGAGAGCAATGAACCAGACTGCCTTTGATATTCCATGGTGTGAACAAAACCGAATGACAGACTAGGACTTTGCCGATGACGTAGCACTACTCGGGGCTAAATATAAATGCATACAAGAAATGACGGAGAGAACCGATAGAGATGCACCCAATATTTGCATCCGCATAAACATAATAACCCTTGACATCCATCAATAGAGTTACCAAACTAACATATAAAGAACCTACGAAGAAAAAAATGAAAACTATAGAACCAAAATGAAAATAAAGTATACACTATTGGCAATAATTTTTTTTTATTGCACTGAAAGCGACACTCATCGGCAAGCTGTGTTATTTATCTGCAATAACGTATAGCCAAACTTACTTCAAAAAGATAAGCGAACTGATCATAGCTAACAGTTAATATCGTATTTCTTTGCCATACGGAAAAATGTGCGATGTATGTGGCTGAAGTGTAATAATACAAAACAAAACAGCTTGACTACCTTGAAAAGCGGGCTCGATATTGAAACCTTACTTGGGCTAAGTTGTGTTTAATGAGGTTGCATAGAAACTCTCTCACAGATAGCCCAACCTGAACAACGATAGCATGCCAAAATCAATTAAAAATGAGCCCGTTTTCAATTTAGTGCAAGACAATAATAATTATCAAAGTCTTAACAGTTGACTATCACTTTTATTGTTGTTCTTCAAAAGACTTGACATAATTATAGGCGCAACAGAGTAGCTTTAGAAGCTATTGAGAGATACAGAAGGTTGGAGGACGACCATCCAAGCAAAGTATTAACACAGAGAAATAGGAAAAACAATTTTAAAAAAAGCAAAGAACACTGATTCAACTTACTGACGAACTAGCCTTAAAACACCATCTACTCAATAACAGAGAAAAAATTACCAGATTCCCAAACAAAATTCCTGGACTTAACTATAAACAACCAACAATTAAAACACATTTAATAAAAAATACTCTGACAAAAGAATCAAATCCACTGGAGCTCAAAGTAGGCACGCTTGAAACTATTGAAAGCTATCCAAAAACAACCATCCATATATACACCGACGGATCAGCCTTCAAAGCCACCATAAATGCCGGTCTTGGTGCCTTCCTGGTCTTCCCCAAAAATATACACTTTGAAATAAGTGCACCCTGTGGCGACTACTGCTCAAACTTCCAAGCTGAAATTGAGGCAATTAACATAGCCTTGCAGTCAGTTGAAAATAAATTACATGAAGGAATACAAGCACCATCAGATATTGTTGTCTTTACAGACTCACAATCCATTCTTCAAGCACTTACCAGCAGCACCTCAAAAAGCCCAAGAGAGTTGACAACAATTAAAATTATATATACCAGATGATGACCAATATAAACATCAACATCATATTACAGTGGATCCCTGGACACATTGGTGTCATGGGAAATGAAAGAGCAGATAAGCTCTCAAAGGCAGGATCATCTATGGAACAACCAGATAGACCTGTTAACTACCTCACCCTAAGGTAAATGCTAATCAACAACCACAAAGAGGAGTGGCTAGACCAATGGGCAACAGGAAACACAGGCAGAGCCATGTACAAAAAAATGAACATGCCTAACAAACTGGACAGTATTAACATTCTCCCCCGCAAAGAGCAATGTACAATCTTCCAACTAAGAACAGGACATACACTACATTTAAATTATCACCTCAATAAAATAAACCCCACACAACTCCCACTTTGTAGACACTGCTCCCACCCTTATGAAACTGTAAACCATATCCTTTTTTAATGTCCCCTCCTAATCCACCTTAGGCAGACCCTACTACCACTACAGCCCAACATAACCAACACCCTTAATGGCAGTGCTGAATAACTGAAAAAAACATCACACTATTTTTCCTTGGCACAGTCTGCAAAAGAGCTTACAGCTCAGCAGTGAAAAGCTGGTTAGAAGAAGAAAAAGAAGACATAATCGTTTATACTCCCAATGAAGCTTATAGACAAAACATTTACGCCATCATACTCAGTTCTGTGCAATTCAACTCATCTGGGTCAATTTCGTCCAGCCGTCTTTGCTTCTTGGTTTTCCGACCTTCTTTATGTTTGCTTTGATCTTTCAGCTATTCTCTTCCCTAGCAGGTTTCTGTATCGAGCATGTCTTACAAAATCGTCTGCTGCCCTTGACATTATGTGCTCAATCTAGCAAAGTCCAATTGTTATAGCGGGTCTGATCACTGAACTGATATGTCACAACATGTAGGTATTTAAGGCCAATATCTCGTCCAACTACAACATATGCATGTGAGACATGGAAGTCATCTGTTAAAATTGAGAAGTGACTAAATGTGGCTCAACAAAAATGGCTGAGACGGATTCTGAGAGTCAGTTACACAGATCGGGTCTCAAACAAGGAAATCCTATGCCGAACTGGGAGTCGAACACTCAGTGAGGTTGTGACAGAACGTCGCATGAGGTTTGCGGGACATGTTCTACGACAAAATGAACTACGCATACCAAAAATTGCGATGACATGGAGGCCAATACGAGGAAAACGCAAACAGGGACGTCCTCGTATAACTTGGCGTCATACCTTCATGGAGGACCTCAAAACAGTGGACACCAGATGGGAGGAGGCTTCAGACATTGCCAATGACAGATCATTATGGAGACAGCTTGCCGCCCAATGCGCCGAACGGCGCGGGAGGACCTAAGTAAGTAAGTATCTCGTCCACCCTTCAAAATGAATATTGTTTTATAATGCCCACATGTTCTAACTTCACAAATCAGTGTTGAAGCCTACTATAACATTTGGTCTCATGCCAGACCCATTAGTGTCGTTTGATTTCATGTTCTATTTCTGTCTGTTCAGTTGTTTTTTCGCGATAGCCTGTAGTTTAACGGTTAACACTTTATTAACAATGATACTTTAGTTTACTGATCCTGACCGTGAGGTAATTATTGAGAAAATTTAGATTCGAACTGATATTGAAAGTTAAAGATAAAATAGGAGTGTCAAACTGCAGCTTGTCTAATAATATGTAAACAAAACTTATCTAAAGTTATTTTTAACCTCCTGTGAAAAGTCGTACTGGAATAGTATTTCTATTAAATAATAATAATGAGACTTTTTTTCGAATTTGAAAATTGGCGAGGAATACAGTGTTTTACGTGGTTACGTAGACCATCTGCAACCTACATATTTTAGCCAATTCTGATTACGCCATTCATAAGGAATGTGTTCTACTGTTTCATCGTCCCTCTCAAAACAGTGGCAACACCGTGTGTCGTATTTCTCGCAAATTCATCCGCAGTAAACAACGATTGGACAGTGACCGACTCGGAATTGGGTTATGACGGTCCGCACGATAAAGTAGCCACCACGCTTCCTTTTTTTAAGGAACATACCATTGTACAGCTTTATGTAACGGAACCCCGACTTCGTGATTATCTATGTAGCTATTTAAAAGTAAGTTGGTTTTAGATAAACCTGTCATGAATTAATGTAAGTACTAGATCCACGCGTTTCGTATATTTTTTTTTTTACTTTTTGTTGATGTGGCCCGCGACACGAGTGTCGGAAATTAAAATGGCCGAATAAGGTTAGGCTTCACTGTCCTAGACGTTAGCCTTATCCAACGCAGGCATAACCAATGGGCAATGTAATCTATAAGTTTTTCTTTTTGCCGTCTACATCTGTCAACGGCAGTGAAATTTCTTATGGTTTCAAATGTGTGTCAAGAGTAAACCTCCATCTGTCTCGTTCGAAAGTCGAAGGTTCTCTTTATTTCTATTAAAGACGTATCATTTTTTTTTTTTGTGAGCTGTAAAAATACAGTTAAGTTCGACTTTCGTATTTTGCGATCTATATGGTAGATGATTTTTTAAAATATTCTGTTTCGGTAAACATGAAAACAATTTAGCAATCACAAGAACCAACCGATTTCACGTTCCCCAACTAATATCAATATCAGGTGGCCGAGCCTTGCTCGGTAAAATAATTTCTTAACGAAGGTTATATACCAGAAGTCATTTTGGGAATATTTTAATAATTACGAAAATTAGCGATTGTATAAAGACTACTCAGATGGTTACGTTCAGACAATAAATTTTGAAATTAGTGTATTCATCATGGCTTTAGTACGAAACATCAAGTGACTCAAATTTCTACGTTATAGGGTAAAAGGCACTTTTTGACAAACTGAAATGGCGCACTTTTTCTTAATAGACTTAAATCATTTCATTAGCTTTCTAAGAAACGTTTCCGTGGTGCACCTCTGTTACGCCAAACAATATGTTCGTCCCCCATACGGGATACGTGCCCTGCTCAGCCTCACTTTCGGACTATAAGAGGTTCATACCGGGTTTTGCCATCCATCCATTCCAGTAGTGCTACTGGTGCTAATGCCCAACCCTCCATTCAAATTACTTTTGGGCCTTTCGTCACCACGCCCAAACCCCAAGCTTTTTACTAAGGCTTATAGTAAATCAAAAGTGGATGCAGCGTACGCAAACTTGTTTACCGCTAGATAGATATCATGTTCAGTGTGCGTAAGTAAGGCGTAGAGAAGCTACGTTATCACGATTTCCTTTATTTTGGTACGGACATTAAGACACTCAAGCATGAACAATTGGTAATAATTTACCAGCAAAATAATATTTATAATAAGGCTTGACTTTCAATCCGAAAATTAATGAGGAATGCAGTATTTCCCGTGACTACGCAGCCCCAGATGTGACCTACATATTTTGCCGAATCAGGTCAAGCATAACCATTGTCCCAGTATGTTCAATTAAGATTTTCTTTTCTTGTTTGCAAAGAATTGTTTTAGTTAACTGCTGTTAGCCATATCGTATGTCCATGATGGTTATTAATATCGCACTAATTCAATATGTAAATTATTAAATGAAACCATTATAACTTTTAATAGGGTTCCCGTGGTTTCCTTGTTTGTAAGACGCTCCAGGAAATCTCCTGAAAACCATACAAATGTCCTTAAAATAGACAAAGTTATAATGCAAAGACGAATTTATTTTCTAACACAAAAACGTAATTTTTTCTTATTGTCTTTAACCCTACCCTGATTGGACCGCGTGCAATCCACTTCACATAGGGCTCCGCAAATGTTAGGGTCGACCCTGGATATCATGTTCAGTGTGTGCAAGTAAGGCGTAGATAAATTGAGAGTATAACAAAGTAAAAGTTACTCACGGGTTTACGCAATTTAAGTGTAAACAATGGACCTCATTCACCAATCGCCACTTAATAATATTGATAAAACAATGAAAAAAAAGTATCTTGTGGTAGCCTTTATGGATTACATAATTTATATAGAAGATATAGAGAATCACATGGCTAAATGTTGTTGGTTAACGACTGGTGACTGAGGCCCATTTACGAAAACTTTAAAACACAATAACTGATCATACATCAAATTTAATTTCATTATTTTTCTTCCATAGTTTCATAATAGATCAATCCAC
>JADKLZ010018076.1:0-10698 GCA_021533235.1 Biomphalaria straminea | reverse complement strand
TCGTATAGCTGTCTAGTCAAGTTAGTATTTTGTCATCCATCCATAGTGTTGTCAAACTCTTATACTGTCTTTATTTACATTTGTTAAATTCTTTTCGTCACTGTCATTACTTATTGTAATTCTTTTGTCTACTATTTCCACTATCTTGTAACGTCCTTTAAAGCAGACTGTCTAGTTATCTATAGTGTATTTATATCTGTCTAATTAATTATTTTTTACACTTATTCATACTTTTTAATTTAATTTTGTACTATTATTACCACAACACATCTTGATACACTTATGACATATTTTTGAGTTCAGATTATATTTTTGATACATTGTGTGATAAATTTGAGTTGGAATTGTGACATTAATTGTATATATACATATTTTGAGTACGAATAACTATTTTTTGACACTTGGATATACATATATTTTGACTACAAGTAACTATTTTTCACATTTAAGTGGGGAAAGCACAATTAACTTGATTGGCATATATTGATTGATTGGCATACATATATTACATTGATCACTATTACACTAGTAAAGACTAAGGATTTATTTGTAGCAATAATTTTTTGCATTACAATTTGAGCTACTAGAGACATATAAAAACACATAATTTAACAAAGTACCTATCTACTATTATTATTATCTCATTAGATCTTTATAAGGGCTTTAATCTATATCAACATTTGTATTAACTATCTAAGGCACACATATTATATATATATTATTCAATTGAATTGTACACATTATTGATTTAAATAATTAAAATGGCTGAATATGACAAACTCATAGAAGTAGCTGACAAATTGAAATTAAAAGATGAAGATAGGGCAGTATTCATAAAAATTGAAATAGAGAGAATCAGAGCTGAAAAAGACAAGCAACGGGAAGAAAGGCTACAGGAAAGAAGATTTAGAGAGAAAGAACAAGAAAACATGGAAAAAGAAAAACAACGCCAACATGAAGAAAAAAAAGAACAACGCCAACATGAAATCAAATTAAAAGAGCATGAAGAGAAAATGGCCAACCTAGCTAAAGAAAATAAAGAAAAAGCAGAGAATCAAACTTCAACTCCTCAGCAGTATCGCAGTAAATTTAGAATGTTTGATCCAAAAGAAGACACACTAGAGAACTTTATTATCCAATTTGAATTTATCTGTCAGACATCTAATATGACTAATGAACAAATGGCACAACAACTGCTTGCAAACTTAAGAGGGGAACCTTTGAATATCATTGATACACTAACCACTGAGCAAAGAAAAGACTACAACACAGTAAAAACCAGACTTATAGACCATTATGGAAAGACAGAAGAAAGCTACCGTAAAGCATTTAGGGAAATCAAACTTACCAAAAGTTCAGACATAAAAAGAACTATCCATGAAATGAGACAGAATATGATCAAGTGGCTACAACTTGCCAACTGCAACCTAGAAGACCCTAAACAGATCCTAGATTTTTTTCTAATAGAAAATGTGCTAACAAATGTAACTGATAATGTATTTTCATTTCTGAAAGAAAGAAAGATAAAGAATGAAACTGAATTAGTGGCAAACCTGATAACATACAAAGATTCCCATCCGAACATAACATTAGACAAAAGAGAACTGTACAACATTGCAGCAACAGCAACAGAGGACAACTCAAGACCTAACAAATTTAAGTATGCAAAGACCATTCAATGTTTTTTCTGTGGCATTTTGGGTCACACCAAAGCAGAGTGTAGAAAGAGACAACAACAACAAGATCCATATAGAAATAACAGAAATTTTCAGAACAGAAATTTTGGGAGCAGAAACAGATACAGTCCAAATTATAACAGACCTTATCAACAGCAATATGAGCAACCAACAAACAGAAGAACATGGCAAAGCTACAGCCCACCTAACAATAGATCTTATCAAGAGAACAGATGGCAAAATAACAGAATGTCACGAAGAGATCAATTTGATGATAGACAACATAATTATCAACATGATTACCAATTTCAAGATAGGCAATATACTCACCACAACAATAATTACACTAGATCAAACACAGCAGCAGTAGCAACTGAAAGACCAATACAAAATGAAACGGTGGCATATGTTCAAACTAAAGTAGCCAAGTTAAAAGTGTATCCTGCTTATGTGGATGGCATAAAAGTATTTGCATTACGTGACAGCGGCTGTACCTCAATTATAGCTAAAAAATCCCTTGTAAAGCCTGAACAGATACTGGAGGATAAGGTCACATTGACATACGCAAACAAAGACCTTTGGGAGATATGCGAAACAGCACTAATTTTTATAGAATCCCCATGGTTCACTGGACACTATAAAGCCATACTGATGGACAACCCAGCTGAAGAATTGATAATAGGCAATATTGAAAACATAAAAGAGCTGTCTGAAGAAGCTTTAATAAAATGGGCTAACAGTATAAATCAAGAAAATATAGAAGTAGCTGCAGTAACAACAAGAGCCCAAGCAAAATTAAATAAGGACAGCAGAAATACTGACACAAGTGAGGCCACTAAAGAAAGAGATATAGATATAGAGTGTCAAACAGAAAATACACCAGGAATACAAAATGACAGGAAAGAAAAATCCTTTATGGCCATAATACCTAACATGAATGTCAATAAAGATGAATTAATTGAAATGCAACAAAATGATCCAACAATTGCAAACATATGCAAAAATTTATGTAATAGGGCTGAAGGACAATACAGCATATTAAATGGAGTAGCTATAAAGCATAATAAAATAAAAAATGGAAATGAAGTGATACAGATAGTAATACCTCAGCAATTAAGAAAAAGCATCATTGAAACATGTCATGACAGCCCCCTGGCTGGACACATGGCTCACACAAGGACACTAGAAAAAATAAGACACAATTGTTTCTGGCCAAAGATGGAACAAGAAGTAAAAGCATATACTAAGAGTTGTGTACAGTGCATAAGAAGAAATCCAATCACAGGGAAACACAAAGCACCTCTACAAGAAACAGACACAGTGGAGACACCATTTGAAAAACTAGCCATGGACATAGCTGAACTTCCAACTATAACAGCTAAAGGAAATAGATACATATTATCATTTATAGATTTTGCTACACGCTGGCCTGAAGCTTTCCCATTGAAACACATTGATGCAAGTACAATATGTCAGACATTATTACTATTATTTACAATGATAGGTTTCCCTAAAACCATCGTCAGTGACAACGGAACCCAATTTAAAGCGGCCCTAACAGCAGCATTCGCAAAGTTAACAGAAGTCAATCAAGTCTTTAGTACGGTCTATCATGCACAAGGGAACAGTATTGTAGAACGTTGGAATAAATCTATGAAGATTATGTTGGATAAAGTATGTATAGAAAACCCAAACAACTGGGACGAGATGCTACCATATATATTGTTTGCATACCGTGAAGCCACAAACGAATCAACAGGTTTCTCGCCATATGAATTAGTGCATAACAGAACAATGAGAGGACCATTACATTTATGGAAACAAAACATGCTGGAGATTAAAGAAGAAGATTTTCCACTAATAGTGAAGAACAAAAATAACTTAACATATGCAGTCAAAACAGCTCAGGAGAATATCAAAAGAAGCACAAAGAAACACAGAGACATTAAAAACAAAAATAGAGTGTTAAGAGAATTTGAAGAAGGAGATACAGTCCATGTAAAAATGCGAGATGAGGAAGAAAGTTATGAGGGTCCATATACTATCAAAAAGAGAACAGGAAATGTAACATATGAGGTTGAGATGAATGGAATAGTGAGGTCATTACATGTCGACAAACTGAGGGATAGTCCCAGAAGAGAACAAGCCATGTTAGCACAAAGCAATGATACAGATGAATGTGAGATATTTGAAGATGAGACAGATAGCCAATTAAATTGTTTCCTCCATGCCTGTGCTGTATCCCAACATATTGAAACACCAGCAGCAAATGAAGAGCAAGTAGAAAATTTATTGAGAGAGTACAGAGATGTGATTACAAATCAATTAGGGAGGACAAGCATAATTCAGCATAAAATCAGATTGAAAGACTACTCTGCAATTAAGAGAAAGAACTATACAATACCAACAGCATACTGTGACAAAGTTAAAGAAGAATTAAATAAGTTATTAAATGATGGGACAATCAGAAGGGTAGAGGAACAAAGTGAATATGTGTCCCCAATAGTTATAGTCAAAAAGAAAGATAACACTCTACGTGTATGCTGTGATTTTAGAGAATTGAATAGCAAAACACTGATTGATGCAGAACCACTGCCATTACCAGAACAATTGATAGAAAAAATAGGAAGCTCAGAAATATTTACCACTTGTGATTTGAATCGTGGGTTCTGGCAAATAGAGATGGAGGAAAAATCCAAAAAGTTTGCTGCGTTCAGCTGCAATTTGCCAGGTCTAGTAGGAGTGTACCAATGGAATGTGATGCCATTTGGTCTAGTAAACAGTACGGCAACATTCCAAAAATGTATGGCTAAAGTGCTGCAAGGAATAGAAGATGTAGTTTTCTACGTAGATGATATCTGCATATTTTCAAAAACTTGGGAAAATCACATTAAAACTCTCAAACAAGTATTAGATAGATTAAGGGAGAATAAGTTGACTATAGCCCCTGATAAACTACATATAGGGAAAACCAAAATAGAATTTTTAGGCTATGAAATAGGAAACAAACAAATAAAGCCTACTAGAAGTAATCTCAATAAAATCATGCAAGTTAAACTACCAGAAACTAAAAAAGACATTCAAGCCATTATAGGATTATTTAATTTTTACAGGAAATTCATTAGTAACTATACATCATTAATATCTCCTCTTTATGACTTATTGAAAGTAAAGAATGCTAACAAGGACACATATAAGAAAATAATTGCAGCCTCTAAAGAATGTAGGGAAGCAGTAGATAAACTCAAAGAAATATTTAATGATGATAAGAGATTACATATACCTAGTAAAGATAAAGTATTTGAACTATACACAGATGCATCTGACACTGCCATAGGAGCATGTCTTATGCAAAGAGATGATAAGAATAATTTGGTCCCCATAGAATATCTTAGTAGAAGATTATCCAGGGCAGAAACAAGATACAGTACTATAGAAAAGGAATGTTTAGCCATAGTGTGGTGTACACTGCGACTGAAAAGACATCTGCTAGGCAGATTTTTTCTAATATTTACAGATCATAAACCATTGACTACTCTGCATGTTAAAGCAAATACTAATAGTAGAATTACAAGATGGACCATGATTCTAGCTGATTTTCATTTTGAAATAAAACAAATAAAAGGGAAAGATAATGTTATTGCTGATTTTATGTCCAGATATATTCAAGATAATCAGAATGACTTAGATAATGACTTATGCCATGTTAGTCAAAACTTGTATCACTAAACTTCAAAGATTTGAGATTTGTAAAGTAAACACTTATTTTTTACAAGCAACTATGATGTCATTTTGTAAACATTGAGCTTTATTGTGTAAACATTCAACACTATTTGTATTCAACACTATTTGTAAGCATTGTACTAGAACATATTTTTTCCAAGTGGATTGTAAACAAACATTGGAATGTCATTACTATTTTGTAACCAACATTATTTGACATGCTTTTGTAAACAAGAATGAATTTTTTTTGAACTCAGCATTGTAAACAGACAATTGAATTTTTTCCCACTCATTCGGTACTTGTGTAAACAAATTTTTCTCATAGTATTGAGAACTTTGAATTTTTCTACAACTGTTGTAAATAAGATGGAATTTTTTACTACTTCTTGTCATTCATCAATGATATAACCTAGTATCAATAGTATGGAAAATGAGATTGAATCAAGATGTAACTGATTGATTTAATGTCAATTATTTATTTAAATATGGACATAGACTTGTATTTTTTTCAAAGCAACATTGTGCAACTATTTTGAATGAACTATATTTTTTTGTAATAAGCATTCATGTAAACAAGAAGATTGTTATACACATTTTTTGATACCTACTTGATATTGTCACACTTTACACATAAGATTATATTGGAGACTGCAAACATTGATGTAAAATATTTAACTCAGAATGAGTATATTTTTGAATTGCCTACATGAATGTGTTAGATTTTTGAGAATTTTGCCAGTGTATGAATAATTTTTTTGAGACAAAGTATAACTTGAGTGACATTTTGTTACATGGAGAATGATTTTCACATATATTATTTGAATTAGTACTCTGTAATTGTACATATATAAGACGTCATTAAGCAATTTGTTCAATTAATCGCTACTTATTATGTTGTCAAATTAAAAAAAATTTTTTTCAAAAATTTTTTAAAAGGGGGGTGATAGGTAATGTCACCACCTCAAAGTTGGTGCCATTGGGTGGACACCCCAGTTAATATATTATGAACTTAATTCACTACCATGTTGTGAGAATGTGAACACTTTTAATCATATGTGAACAGTGAGTTGAGAGAGAAACTTTGAGGCAGTCACTAGTAGGTAGTTGTTACAAGAAGTTGATTTGATAAAGTTGTTTAAGATTTTGTAATGGACTGAAGTTATTTACTATGAGTTATTTGTGAATCATTCGTTTATGGATATTTGAATCATTCTGAAGTTGTGTATCATTTTCTACAAGTGGTGTATATATTTGTACTTATTAAAGTATTATTTGTGTCTGCTATAAGACGAGTTATTTCCTCATTTTACAAGTGGTGTTAGTACATATAGATTATATAGAGTATTGATCCTGACGAGTTTACTATTAACAAGTTAATGAATGAACCCGCATGTCACCTCCACGCCTACAGTGAACGCAGTGCTACAGTAACATTCAACAACATATAAAACCGTGGTGACAAAGATATTAGTTATTTTGTCATTAGCTGATTACTGAATGAACCTTAGTCCAGCGGTCCATAGACACATCTTGCCAACACGTCAGCTATCACGTTGATAGGTCCCCGAATGGCTTGAACTGTAAAGCTGTCAATAGCTAGAGCTTCACGCTCTATTGTTGAGTATTTTTGTTCAGCTGTGTTGCGTCACACTTCTGTATTAAAGTGCCTCCCACTGCTGTGGAGGATGCGTCTGTTGCCAAGTAGAAAGGGGTCCTGGTGTCTGAAAGCTGTAGTACTATGTCGTCTGAGAAGGCACTTTTAATGCTTTGTAGGTATTCCTATAGTCTTGAGCTCCACATGATCTTGTTTGGCATGCCTTTTTTTTTTCAGTTCAATTAGAGGTTGTGTAATACTTGTGAAATTAGCCAGGGACCGTCTATAGTAATTACATAAACCTAAGATGATTCGGACTTGTCCCTTTGTTGTAGGTACTGTTACGTTGAGTATTTTGCTTCTGTTGTCTTGTAGTGGTCTGATAGTATTTTGCTGTATTGTGTGGCCCTATTGGTTCTGTCATCATGACTCTCTGACTGTCTTGCGTGTCTTGGTTAGCGTTCGTTGAAAGGGTAAATGGTCTGGGCATGTACAGCTTCAGCATATTGATGTGAAGTACTTTATCTTGGCCTCTGATGTTTAAATATAGTCGACCTTCGAGATCATTTTAGTGACTTGGAATGGGACCTGCCATTTTATAAATAGCTGGTTGTTTTTGTCAGGCAGCAGAACCATGACATTATCACCAACTTGTAGTGTTCTCAACTTTCGTCCTTGGTTTAGCTTTCTCAATAGTTCTGGTTTCTCTTTGTTTGCTTGCTTTTGGACAGTTTTGTATGCTTCGATTATATTTTGTCTTGTTTTGATGACAAGATCGTATCCTGTCAGTACATCGTGTTCTATGTTTCTATTAACTAGAAAGTCTCTGTATAGTGACATGGGTCCTCTAACAGGTGAGCCGTAGGTCATCTCGAATGTCGAGAAGCCCGTTGTTGTGTGTGGTACTTCTCTGTAGGCGAACAGTATAGGGTTGATCAGCTTGTCCCAGTCTGTTGGGTCGTCCTGTGTTACTTTGGTCAGCATTGTTTTCAGAGTTGAGTTCAGGCGTTCGCACATTACATTTGTTTGAGGTTGGGCTCGAGTGGTAAATTGTTGTTTAATATTCAGAGTCTTGCAAAACTGCGCGAATTCATTTGATTTGAATTGAGTGCCTTCATCGCTCAATATTATCCGAGGGTAACCTGTTCTTGCAAATATTGCTGTTAGTGCGTCTCCCACATCTTCAGAAGAAATTCTTTTCAATGGTATTGCTTCTGGGAACCGTGTGCACATATCTACAACAGTCAATATGTAGCGATGGCCTCTTCCGGATATTACTGGCATTGGTCCAATAATATCTACAGCTATCTTTTCAAATGGCATTTCACTTAAGTCTGTTGTCTGTATTGGGGCTTGTATATAAGTTCCTTTTGCTCCATGTATTTGGCAAATATGGCAAGATTTTATATAGGCCTTTACTTCTTGCGTAATTCTAGGCCAAAAAAATTCATTCAAGATTCTATTCAATGTTCTCTTTATTCCCATGTGTCCGGCGAACGGGGTGTCATGTGCAAGCTTCAATATTGTTTCTCTATATTTCTTTGGAACTAGCAATTGTTGTGTCTTGCCTGCTTTCAGATGAATTTCTCTTACATAGACACCCTCTTCGCCTATCTTGATTAACCCTCGTCTTGGTGGAGCGACACTATCTATGAGTTTCATTAGATCTGGATCATTTTTCTGTTCAGTGACAAATTGTTCTGTTTTAATCTGTAGTTGGTCTTGACTTTCTGTTGAGATTTCATTCGGTTCGTTTAATTGATTATGGTTTCTCATAAGGCTATTTCCTTTTTCAGTATTTTCATTTTCATTGTTTGTATTTAGCACTTCTTCTGCTTTCTTCTGAGCTCTTGTAGTAACCATGTAACATTTCTGTGTGTATTTTTCTCTCCACTCGTTTAGTTCTTCTACTGTGCAAGGTTTAGAGCCTTTGATGCCCCCAATGATAAGACCAATGTTGTCAGGCTTATTATTTAGTACTAAAGCCTCATGCCAACCACTGATGAACGGTGTGTGTATGTTGATACGTGCTACCAGGTGTGTAGTTACTTGGCCAGTGTAACCAACACAGTCTTGTCTTCTTCCGGTGTACTCATGTGGGTTGACATATTCTTTTGCGACTAAAATTCCTGTTGTGCCTGTATCGTACAGTACGTTGGTCATCTGTTCCCCCACGAAGCCTGGGTACACCTGCAGTTTATCAGCGTCTTTGGCAGCAAACGCTCGATCTCTTGGTCTGTTGTTCCCAACTTTATTGCGTCGGTTGTAGAAGCAAGTCTCTGTAGTGTGGTTTGTTCTACCACATATTTCACATTGGAAACGAACTCTTTGCTGATTTCGTCTGTATTCTTGTTCCTTGTAGCTATATGTTGGGCTCCTTTCTCCATCTTTCTCTCTTCTTTCCGTATATGTTGGGCTTTGATAACTATAGGTTGGGCTCATTTCCTTATCTTTCTCTCTTCTTTCCGTATATGTTGGGCTTCGGTTAGCGTTCTCTCTTCTATATAGAGGGCTTGGTGTCCGCATTCTAACGGTGTTGCTCACCATAAAAGCGGATGCCGCGGTTGGGTTCTCTCTAGCTAACACTTCTCTTGGGTGTGCAGCCTTATACTGTCTTAGTTGTGCTATGAGGCTGCTGATGGTCTTTGGCTCTCGCTCCGTTACATATGTTTTCACATTGTTATTGTAAGCTTCCATCACAGCGTCCATTATGATGTGTTCTCTGAGGGTTTCATATTTGTGATCCACTTTTGACAGGTCTACCCATCGATCGAAGTAAATTGACATGTTGGTGACGAATATTTGTGGATCGTCGTTCGCTAGAGGTGTCGACTCTTTCAATTTCCTTCTGTATTCGTAACTTGTGGAGCCAAATTGTCTTAGTAAAGCCTCTTTCACGGCCACGTAGTCTTTTCTTTCCTCTTCTCGCATTTGTATGCAGATATTCATGGCTCTCCCTTTCAATCGCCCCATGAGGCTTCTTGACCATTCTGACTGAGGGAGGTTGCAGGCTGTTGCTATGTCCTCAAACCTCAGTAGATATGAGTCTACGCACTCGTTCTGGCTCTCGTCGAATGGAGACATTCTGTCTAGTTGTTTGTATTTGTCAAAGTGTTCTTTTTTTTCATTTTGTTGTTCTTTGTCTTTCTTTTCTTTAAGTTCTAGTTCTAGTTGTAAGATTTCCTTCTTTCTACTATCTTCTTCTTTCTTTCTAGTTTCTTCCCTATTAAGCCTCCTCTCTTCTCTTTCTTCCTCTTGTGTTATTTTTAGTGTAATGAACTGTTCAAGTTCTTCTCCTTGCAGGCCATTTTCCTTGCCCGCTTGTCTAAATATTTGGTACATCGACATTTTCACTTACTTGTGTTTCGTCGTATCTCGTCGGGGTTGCGCCAGTTGTGAGGAAACAAGTTTATTCATTAATATAACAAATTATTCAATAGAACGTATGTACATAGTTATTATTATACACAGCAACTCTCTTGTTTACAACACACTCTACTCGGTTGTTTTTTCTCTCTCTCCTATAACATACACGTCACTTCCCCAAGTCCCCTAACTCCCAGTTCTCCAACACTTGACCGTGTGTCACGGTTGCCCACACATAGTAACCGTGTCACAAATGTTGACCAAATGTTGACCTACTACAGAAGTATATATATATATATATATATATAATATAATATATTAATATAATAAATGTTAAAA
>JADKLZ010018050.1:0-13362 GCA_021533235.1 Biomphalaria straminea | reverse complement strand
TTCAACTCGTTTACTCTCGAATCTTGCCACTTTCAATTTGTTTATTTTATTTTATTTATTTTAGTTTTTCAAAATTCTTTTTTATCTGGTTATCATAGCATATAGTCCAGGCTTGGCTTCATGAAAATGCAAAACTGTATCTGTATTGTTGGCTAAAGTCACAATAATTGCACAATTAGACACAAAAGTTTTGTACTTGGAATTATTTTGTGTAGTCGTTTAAAATGGTTAGAAATCAATTAGACGTAAAAATATTATATGGAAAGACATGAAGACTTTCAATAGCAATAATTCAGCTTAGATTTTCAAATTTCCCAACAACGGACAATGGCATTACTACTTCCTTAACATGTTCTTCTTGTATAGGTAACCATATTTAAGGCATCTTCCACATTCTATTTATCCTTCCATTGACCAATGCTGATCTTTTTTTTACTACATCCATGAGGATTTAACACTTTTCTTCTTCTTCTTCTAGCCAGCTTTATTGCTGCTGAGCTGTGAGCTCTTTAGCAGACTGTGCCAAGGAAAAAATAGTGTGCTATTTTCTTCAGCTGATCAGCACTATCGTACAGGGCTGTAGTGGTAGTAGGGTATGCCTAAGGTGGATTAGGAAGGAGCATTCCAAAAGGATATGGGTTACAGTTTCATAAAGGTGGGCGCAGTGTTTACAAAGGGGGAGTTGCGTTTGTATGTAGTTAAGTCCGGGCGTTATGTTTGAAAATCTGGAGTAGTTCTGATACCTCCACTGACTAGACGCAGGGCTTGGTTTTGGATTGTGTCTAGTGATGATTGATAGGTTTTGTTGGCAGCTACTTGTATGGAGAGATAGTTATCCATTACAAATCTGACGTATCCAGTGCATAACTGTCTTTTCAGCTTCATGGTTAGTATTTTATTATTTTTAATCTTTGTGATGCCTTTTATTTTAAATCTGCTATAAAGTGATTTAGAGACTGTCTTTGGTCTAAGTTTACACCAAGATATGTTGGATTTTCTTCTTTATTTATTGGTTTAGATTTTAATTTTAGGATGTAGTTTCTTTTTGCTGTTTTTTTCCCTTTTCTTACTTTATTTAACACAAATATTAACATGTACGTTTCCGCTTTTTTTCTTTGTAATGATCGTTGATATTTTTGTAAATTGTCAGTTAAATGTTTAATATACTAAATCGAGGCAGCCTATTTTGTACCATAGGTAATTGTAATAAGAATAGAAGAACACTGGATAATAACACTACATCAATGGTGTGAACAATTTCTCAACACAAATAAAAACAGATGTTAACTATTTTCATCTCACGCTCTTTGCATATTTTTGTTCTCTTTTTGTCGTTCATAGATTAGGTATAGAGACGCACTCTATTATGAGTAATCCATCACCATCATCATCATTGGCCTCCTTCAGTCGTAGAACGACTATGGTTCATCTCGCACACTTCCTCGTGTGGCTGTGGAGCCCTATTTTGGAGAGACACTCCCGTCCACAAGTATTGCAGGTAAAGGTGGTCTTCGCTACAGTGGTAGAGGAGCTGGCCTTTTTCCGCGTTGTCCGCTTTTCTTCTAGAGCTGAGGCCCATGCTCTTTCGCTGTCCATAGCTTTCTTGGTCACTGTCTCTCTCCATCTGGTGCGGTCTAGAGCTATGTCTTCCCACTGGTCAGTATTGATGTCCACTGTTTTGAGGTCGCGTTTTATTACATCTATGTAACGGAGGTGGGGGCGACCAGTTTTTCTTGAGCCTGTCGCAAGTTGTCCGTAGAGGATGACTTTCGGTATGCGATTGTCCTCCATCCGGCGAACATGTCCAAGCCAACGCAGGCGGCGTTGTCTGAGGGCTGTAAAGATGCTGGGAATACCTGCTTGTGCAAGGATCTCTGTATTGCACACTTTTTCTCTCCATGTGATTTTCAAGATCCTACGAAGACATCGCAAATGGAATGAGTTCAGTCTTCGCTCTTGCTTTGCGTAAGTGGTCCATGATTCACTGCCATACAGCAGCGTGCTCATAACGCATGCCTTGTAGACTTCCATTTTGGTCGCTGTTGTTAGCTTCTGGTTTTCCCAAACTCTTGACCTAAGTCTAGCGAAGGTCGATGCAGCCTTCCCTATACGTTTTTTTATCTCCTCATCTAGAGAAAGGTCGTCTTGAATTGTGGATCCTAGATAGCAGAATTCATTTACAGCATCCAGCTTGTTATCATCTATGAGGATGGAGGGTGGTGCTGTAGCAGGGGGTCCCATAACATTTGTTTTCTTTGTGCTTATAGTTAAGCCATATTCTTTACAGGCCTGAGAGAAGCGGGACATCAGTAACTGAAGTTCCTCTTGTGAGTGTGCCACAACCGCTGCGTCGTCCGCGAAGAGCATGTCTCTTATGAGGGTTGTTCTGGTTTTAGTTTTGGCCCTCAGTCTAGCGATATTTAGAAGTTTGCCATCGAATCTGGAATGGAGATATATGCCTTCGGTGGAATTATCAAATGCGTGGTGGATTAGCATTGAAAAGAGTATTCCAAAAAGGGTTGGGGCAAGGACACATCCCTGTTTTACACCGCTGTTTATATTGAAACTTTCGGAGCAGGCGCCATTGAACTGTACTGTACCCATCATATTTTGGTGGAAAGAAACAATGATATTTAGCAGCTTGGGTGGACAGCCTATTAACTCTAAGATTTTAAAGAGGCCTTCTCTGCTGACAAGGTCAAAGGCTTTGGTCAGATCGATAAATGCGATGTACAAAGGCATTCTTTGCTCTCTGCACTTTTCCTGAAGTTGACGGATAGAGAAAATCATGTCAATTGTGGATCTCTCTGAGCGAAAGCCGCACTGTAATCCATCACCACAAACAGTAATATATATCTCTCTCCCAGTCCTCTATTACTCACTTATATTCACTGTGTTAATTTTAAGTTTTTTTTTTTTAATGTGTAATTAGATAATAGGCCTACAGTTGTAGATCTAAATCTAATTATTTCTTGCTTTTATCGGATACCAAAATAATTTTGTAACTGCCTGGATTTTTTTTACCTAGGTGGCTACGCTAATAATTGAATTTAAAATAAATATTATCTTATGACATGCATTTGCTTTTAGTTCAGTAGTCCTACTCATCAGTCAGTGAATCACAATAAATCTACATCAAATGAATGAAAAAATAAAATTATATTAAGTCCTGTACATAAAGATTTATTAATTGGTAACAGTAGATCTACCTCTTTATGAACGGAATATAAATCAAGACATATGAATAGCTGTAGGTATAATGAACACACTATTCTTAATGTAGTTTCCCATTAAAACAATATCACTCTCAAGATAATATATTTAGAAGCTTTTATCAACGACAAGATCATAAATGTACAAGATCATAAATGTCTATCCTTATAAACAGACATCAACTTCTCTCTCAGACTATAACACAATGCCTCTCTTATCTATTTTGATATTCCCTAAAACAACCCCATTTTTTAAAAATTAAATTAGATTAAACATGCCTTTCAAATAGCTATAGGTGTAATTTTAATTCAGTGAAGTCTCATTGCTCTACTAATGAATTATTAATGTGTGCCAAACAATTATTGTCCACTATTATATTTTACAAAAGACATTTCTATAATTGACGTAACGAAGAAAAATGTGGGAAAGACATCTTTCTTGATATTATTTTTGCTTAAGCTGAATACTAGACATTGGGAGACCCTACTGTCGACGAGTCTTTACTAAAATAAAGGAATTTTATTTTGAGATTGTAGAATTGTTATTGCTTATCCTTATCATATCTTATCTTATTTAATATAGACTAGCCGCTGACAGACAATCTATTAAGTTGAAAAGGAGCTAATGGAAAAATAAACTAGCTCATAATAAATTTATAAATGTTTCATAAAAACACGTAAAAGATGTACATGTCAGAGACAGAATGTAAACAAGGTATACGGGTGTATGGGGTTCTGTAGGAGGAGTAGTACCTCTGTCAATTGGGCAGTCGGGCTCCTTGAGCAGCTCATTGACCTTGGTCTCCACTCAGAGCCCAGCTCTCACCTGTGGCTCCAAGCAGTTGTCTGCATGCGGCAACGGCCACACCCCGGCAAACCGTCTCGACTGACGGGCAAAACCAGGTGAGGGTTAGCCAGAGCTAGTATCTGGCGAAATTACGGTTTCTGTCCACCGCCAGCATGTAAAGTCTAGTTGCGGCTGTATGGCGCTCAAGTCAAAATTGGACTACCAGGGCCATCAGGCGTCACCTAGCAAACGCTGTGGAGCGTTTTGGAGCACTGTGGGACATGTAGAGCACACTGGTCATCCACTGCACCCCAAACCAGCCCCAGTTGTCTGGACTCTGTTCTGCCACTGGATCCAGCTGGCAAGGGGCGAGAGAGTGAGGCTGATGCAGCGCAAATCTCCCTCACTTTAATAAATTTTCATCGCGCAAGCCACATTCTCATCTCCCATGTTCATCAATCAAAAAGCCCTGCGGCGATAGGCAAGTGGCGAAGTGGCAGGTGTGGATACACTGGCAGCCATAGCCACAAACCTACACGTAGGCGGCCCAGACCATGTGGTCGCTTGACAGTGACTGGGACAGCACTGGAACTCGGCAGCCGTCTGAGCGTCTAAGCAGCCCTTTTTAGGAATGCACTGCTTACCTCCTAAGCATGAGGAAGGGGCTAGAAAAGGTGCCCTAAACATTGCCTGTCCCCCATGACCCTGGCCAGTCTCCCGCGACTGGCGGGGATCCCACAAATGCGGGAAAAACAAATCAAACACAAATCTCAAGAAAAAACAAATCAAAACACATGAACTCACACTCGGCGCATGGAATGTCCGTACTCTTCTTGACCGTGCTGAAACAGATCGTCCTGAACGGCGTACTGCCCTTGTAGCAAGAGAACTAGCCAGATACAATATAGATATTGCGGCACTGAGTGAAACGCGTTTTGCTGAAGAAGGACAGTTAACAGAAATTGGCGCAGGCTACACGTTCTTCTGGATCGGCAAAAACAGCGAGGAAAGACGTGAAGCTGGTGTTGGCTTTGCAGTGAAATCCAATTTAGTCAACAAGTTAGCAGGACTACCAAAAGGCATAAATGACCGTTTAATGACATTACGCCTACCCCTGACCTCAAGGCGATACGCAACTCTAATAAGTGCCTACGCCCCAACTATGTCAAATCAGGACAACATTAAGGAGAACTTCTACTCGGATCTGAACTCTGCAATAATCAAAACGCCCAAAACAGACAAACTCATAATACTGGGCGACTTCAATGCCAGAGTAGGCTCTGATTGGAAAACCTGGAGATATGTTCTGGGCAGACACGGAATCGGTCACTGCAATAGCAATGGTGCATTGCTACTTGAAATGTGCTCAGCCCACAAGCTAACAATAACAAATACGCTTTTCCAGCTACCTCACAGAAAAAAGACATCATGGATGCATCCCAGGTCCAAACATTGGCATCAAATAGACTTCATCATTGTCAGACAGTCTGATAGACAAGACGTCAAAGTCACCAAATCATTATGCGGAGCTGATTGTTGGACCGATCATCGCTTAATCTTATCCAAGCTTAAAATATGCATAAAACCACCTAGGCGGCCCCAAGAATGCAAGCATGCAAAGCGCCTAGATATTGGTAAGCTCACAAACCCAGAAATCAAACAAGAGCTCATCAACAAACTAGACAGTGAGTTTAAAACCCTGCACATGACCAATGATGTGGAAAACAGCTGGAATAAATTAAGGGATTCAGTGTACTCTCTGGCTAGCAGTGCCCTCGGTCAGCCAAAACGCAAACACCAAGATTGGTTTGACGAAAACAATGTGCAAATCGAACAGATGCTAACACACAAGCAACATTGCTTTAAGGCCTTTCTGTGTAATCCAGATTGCCCGCAAATCAAAGAACGCTACACTATTGCCAAAAGAGAGGTCCAGCGAAACCTGAGACACATGAAGGAGTCATGGTATATCAAAAAAGCAGAAGAAATTGAGTCCTATGCTGACAGTAAAAATGCAAAAATGTTTTTCAATGCAATAAAAGCCCTTTATGGCCCTCAGCAAACTGGCTCATCCCCCGTACTCAGTGCTGATGGAAACAAACTCCTAACAGACAAGGAGGATATACTTGTTCGCTGGGCTGAACACTTCAGCACAGTCCTTAACTGCCCGTCAAGCATTAGTGCCGAAGCAATCGCACGCCTGGAACAAATCCCAATAAATCACTCACTCGCCGACCCTCCCCGGCTAAACGAAGTAACGGCAGCAATATCAAATCTCTCAATGGGTAAGGCACCGGGGCCAGACTCCATCCCTGCTGAAATTTACTCACTTGGCAGCTCAGAGCTTACTGCTAAGCTAACTGAAATCTACCAGATAATGTGGGAACAAAAGACTCTACCACAAGAGTTCAAAGACGCCTCCATCATCCACCTCTACAAGAGAAAGGGTAATAGGCAGTCATGTGACAATCATCGTGGCATATCCCTTCTATGCATTGCTGGCAAGATTCTGGCTAGGGTGCTTCTAAACAGATTACAACTCCACATAGAAACTGGCCTACTTCCGGAAAGTCAATGCGGCTTCAGACAGGGTAGAGGCACGGTTGACATGATCTTTGCAGTCCGCCAACTCCAAGAGAAATGTAGAGAACAAAACTCAAATCTCTATACTGCTTTCATAGACCTGACGAAAGCTTTTGACAATGTCAGTCGTGAAGGCCTTTGGCAAATCATGTCCAAATTCGGCTGCCCTGACCAATTTATAACAATGGTGCGTCAATTCCATGATAACATGCAGGCAAGAGTTCAAGACAACGGAGACTACTCCAAGCCTTTTCCTGTCTCAAATGGCGTGAAGCAGGGCTGTGTGCTGGCTCCAACACTTTTCAGCTTAATGTTTACCGCCATGCTGAAAGATGCCTTTTGCAGAGAAAGCTTTGGAGTTGACATACGGTATCGCACAGATGCAAGCTTATTTAATGCTCAGAGACTCAAGGCAAGGACCAAGGTAAACTTCGACTGCATCAGAGACCTGCTATTTGCAGATGACTGTGCCCTAAACGCTGCAAACGAAGAAGACCTTCAAAAGAGCCTGTCCCTCTTCGCTAATGCCTGCACTAATTTTGGACTCACCATTAATGTAAAAAAGACAGAAGTGCTGCATCAACCTCCTCCAAATAAAGCTGTTACAGAACCAAACATTCTCATAGCTGGCCAGAAACTAGCGAATGTCAAAAAATTTGTCTATCTTGGAAGCACCATATCAGCAAGCGCCAACCTAGATGATGAGGTTGACTTCCGTATTGCTCGTGCCAGTGCTGCATTTGGCAGACTTCAAGAGCAAGTGTGGCAAAGGAGAGGACTCAGTTTAACCACAAAACTGAAAGTCTACAGTGCTGTAGTTCTCCCGTCACTCCTATACGCATCAGAGTCATGGACCTTGTACTCCCGCCACACCAAAAAGCTAAACTCCTTCCACCTACGCTGTCTAAGGAGTATCCATAAGGTGCGTTGGTCTGACCACATACCAGACACAGAAATTTTAAAGCTGTCCAACATGCACAGTATCAATGCGACAGTAAAAAGGTCCCAACTACGATGGGCGGGTCATGTAGTCCGCATGCCAGAAAATCGCCTTCCCAAGAGACTTCTGTATGGAGAGCTATGCACTGGAAAGCGCTCTCAAGGCGGCCAATACAAGCGCTACAAAGACACCCTTAAGAGATCTCTCAAGGAATGCGGTATCGACATTCATGGCTGGGAAGCACTAGCTCAAGATCGTTCCGCATGGCGAGAAGCTGTGAGTCTCGGAGTCTCAAGTTTTGAAGCAAGTAGAGTGGCCAGTGCGATAGAGCGCCGAAACAACAGAAAGCTGAGAGAAAAAGCAGGCCCACCTGCAACTGACAAAACTCACCCATGTCACATTTGCGGCCGGCTTTTCAAAGCGAAGATTGGTCTACACAGCCATCTTCGAGTCCATAGGAAGTGAGAAATGTGCTCATCTTCGAACACGAAGGAGGAGCTATACAAGGTACTTTAACAATTTTATAACTGCGTATCTGACATAGCACACACTGATGTCCAAATTATGAGATAAAATAATGATCAAAAACTGATAAGATCAATTTGCATATCTTAAAATACATGAAAAGAAATGAGCTTGACTTTATAATATGACAACACAAATACAATGTCAGGAACTTATGGAGGTGTGCAGTCAATTTAGGAAAAAAACAGAAAAGCTTTTTAAAGGATGTGTAGATCAATTACTTTTTATACGTGGTTAGAATTCATTTGCAGACAATGCTTTTGAGTATCATTTGTTTGAAATGTGCAAAGCCGGGTAATTTAATAGGAAAAGATCTCTCAAGATTGTAAAGGTTATTTGACAAATATAAATATTATACATGAACTTTAAGTTATGACTATTGACTTGCACTATACATTTAGTACTTGACAGTAATATTATGTATACATACATCTTACAACAATGCAACTTCAAGCATTCAATTACAAATCACTGGTTAAATAAGAAATGACATGATTTCTTTTAGATTAATTACATAAAAATTATTCAATGTATTGAGAATAAAATCCATATTTTAAAACATAAAATTGATATTCAATGCTCAAATTTCGAACCATTTTTAAAAAGATATACTTACAGAGTGACTGTTTTCTTTTAAAAGTAAATGAATGTTAGATTTTAAAAACAATGGAACATTTCTTACCCAACACTTTCCCCTTTCTCTCCTAGAAAGAATCCCGGTTTATCGAATTTAGAATCCATAGATCTAGGACACTTTATAATATTCGAAGGGAGGGACACGTAGCCCGCATTCGAGACAATGGTCTTCCTAATCGACTTCTGTACGGGGAGCTGTGTGCAGGAATGCGCTACCAGGGAGATAAATACAAGCGCTACAAAAACACTATCAAGAGCGCCTTTAAGGAATGTGATATCAACATTCACGGCTGGGAAGCACTAGCAATCT
Source organism: Biomphalaria straminea (assembly GCA_021533235.1). Lineage (NCBI taxonomy): Eukaryota > Metazoa > Mollusca > Gastropoda > Planorbidae > Biomphalaria > Biomphalaria straminea. Next base: position 4,369 of record JADKLZ010018050.1, on the reverse strand, counting down.
ATCGCTCCTCATGGAGTGAAGCTCGGAGTCTCAGAATTTGAAGCAAGAAGAGTTGACAGGGTGAAAGAGCGACGAACCAACAAAAAACAGAGAGAAGAAGCAGGCCTATCTGCAACTGACCCAACCCACCCATGATACGTATGCAGCCGGCTTTTTAAAGCGAAGATTGAACTTTACAGTCATCTTCGAGTCCATAGGAAATAAAAAATGTGCTTATCTTTGACCACGAAGGGGGAAGCCATATATCATATTTCTATAATAAGCATTTAGATCTAAACTTAGACGATGTGCAGAATTTTCTAAAAATTAATTGTTTAAACTATTGAATCAATAAAGCTTTCCATTCGGATACCAATGTGGGATCTAGATCTATAACTCTAAAGAAATTTAAATTATTTCATTTTCTACTTGATAAATGTCAAACTAGAGTTTTCCCAGTGTGGACAAAGAGCAAGTAATTATTTTAAAAAAATCAACTGTTAAAATAAAAAAAAAATCACGGGGAAAATCACTAGAAGAGTTTTTTTCTTTAGATTAGCGTCCAGGTTCAAGTAGTTACGAAGTTCTGACTTTAAGAAAGACTTTGCAAAAAATGAGCTTGTACTTATAACGTACAACTGTCTTCCCAACTATGCATTTCTGCAGTTTCCTAGAAGATTCTGTTAGAAATACTTCTTACCAGCTTTAGCCAAATCTTGAGTTTTATTTAACAATATTCGCATGTAAAAAATCCTGAACTTGTATAAATGTTTGTAAAACGTTTACACGTTTTTAATGTTTCATAAAATGTTTAACATGCTTGTAAAAATGTTTTGTAAAATGTTTTACATATTTTGTAATAATGTTTTTATAAAATGTTTTACATGTTTAGGATGTGCCTTCAGAGTTGAAAATAATTTATTTCCTAGTCCAAACCTCTTGCAAAACGACAGGGAGTGGGAGCATGTAGGGTTTGAATCCTGGACCATCGTAAAGTACGAACGAGTGTCATGCGTGCAAACCTCAAGACCAGTTAGCCATCCAACTTGCTATTACACTGAATTCTATTATTACATAAAACACAATATAAAGTAACTTTTATATCAACAATTTAAAAAGTACGTTTTGAGAAGCAAGTGACTTTACTCAGAGATTCGTGTTATAACCGAGTCCAGAATTTAAACTGCCACTATGATAATATCGTCCATCTCCCAAAAAATAGACAGGAGCTCCACTACATCCTGGACATATAGAAGTAAGGTAGGTATACTTCATTGTAAAAACATTTATTGGATATTTGTCCTTCCATTGGCCAAAACAAACACGTTTACTACATCCATGAGGATGTGACACTAAGAACATACATTTATTCTCATCGAATGTCTTTTTATATTTTGTATCAACACTTCATTGGAGACGTAAAACATTATCCAATGATTTCTGAAGTTTGTCAACAAGTGTTTCATCACAAGTAAAACAATAAATCATTGACAAATCATTTTCTATTCTTGCATAAACATTCTTGTCTTCTACTTTTAGGACTATCTCTGAACTATTCTCTGTATTGTAGAAAAATCTGCAAGTCGTGTGACTAGCTTCAATGTCATCAAACACAAGGCTTGTAGCTGTACCTACACCAACACTCCAATAATAAGGTTTTGGGTTGTCTGAAAACTGACATTTTTGGCATGGACATCTTACTGCAAGGTGTTTCTTAATGCCTTGTACCATCCCATTTCCTGTTCTTAATTGTTGACTTCCCCTCATGTTGTACAAGGAATATGGAATTTTAGTGTCTGGCCAAAAATTTGGTCTGCGTAGACTGGTCATAGTGACATTCACTCTGACTGTAAGGTCTGCTACAGCTTTGATCAGGTCATACAAATCTTTGTCACGAAGACCCTCAGGTAAATGTTCCAAACGTAAAGTATCAACAGATATGAAATCTAAATGACCTGGATTTCGCAAACAGTCAGCTCGATATAAATGTAGATAATCTTGTCCATCTTCACATATTTGTTGATCGTGGTGACCTATTAAAATAAAAAAAAAGAAAACAATTAGACGGTATCGTGTCACAAGATTTTGAAATTAAATGATTAGCATTGATGTAATGTCGTGGTAGACATATAAAGTTACACTTACAGTACTTCTTAGAAGCCACAAGAATAAAACATTGAAATTCAGGACGTTTGCAAATTGCAACACTAATACCCTTCAAAAATCGACAACTCGTAACGTAACACTTTAATACCCATTCAGTGGCGTAGCTACGGTGTTTGATGCTCAGTGCGGCATCTCTTCATGATGCCCCCCTGGGCCCCTTCGGATATAAGACTGCGAAAAAATGTTATTATACGTTAAACAATATACTACAAATAAATATTACAGGCTTTCTTTGAAGCAAAACTTACAATACTTTTATGGAAATATTTTCCCCACAAATTTCATAGCCAGAGAAATGCATCGGTTATCCCTAGCAATTTTCGATTAACTTAATTAAGTCTAAAGAGCTTCGCTCAAATTAAGACACACTTACCCAAAATGTCAGATATATGTAAAATCTGATAATGTTACCCGAAAAGATTCTTAGACATTATTATTTTTCACTCAAAACAAAATCTGGCATCCAATAGGCATCACAAATATTTAGACAATATACAGAGCTGAATAATGTTGTGGCATTTTAGCTGATATATATATATATATATATATATATATATATATATATATATATATACTAGCTAAATTTTACCCGGCTTTGCTCGGGTTTTTCTTTCTACAAATAGCATACATGAAGTCCCTTTGAATAATCAATTTTTTTCGCCCCAGGTGTAATTTTTCCAATACATCTTTTTTTTGGTGGCATAATGAATCTAAAAAAAAATAAAAGTAAAAAGTTGAATAGGTGACGTTTTATTGCATAACCTGTTAACACAAATAGTTTTCTCAATACCCATTTTATTTTTTACCAGTCCAAAAGGTAGGCTACAACGTTTGGAGAAACCACATATGTTTCAAATAATAATAATAAAGATAAGATAAGATAATTTTTATTGATCCAATTTAATGGAAATTCATTTTGATTACAATTGACAACCTCAGCGTAACTACTATACAAAAAACAATATTGATGAAAAATTCGAACAACATTAATTTTAACATACGAAACACATACACATTCACAACCAGCGCTTTATGAATTTGACTTCTATGTACTTCTCGATGTCAACAGCTGATCTCATTATAAAAAGCAATGATAAACCTTTTTTTTTCAGACGGAAATATACACAATTTAGCAATAATAGCATAATACATTCACGTGATGGCCCGTGTCTTTCCATAGCCGAGTAGATTAATAGCTTATGGTAGATTCTTACTATCCCAGTGAGAAAATTGTCACATGCAGACGATGTTTAGTAAAAGTTTATATTCATTGCTAATTTCCCAAAGATATCTGCACATTTTTCCCTTTTTCCTATACAAAAATGTATAATAGTTGAACGTTATATTTCTTTCGAGAGAGACAGATCCATGTAATAGCTTGTGATCAAATTAGTCAATCACAATGACTAAAACACTTTTGAGTTTGTGTTGACGTAGATCAACACGCTAACGTAAAGCCATTAACTTTGATAAAAAGTAGATATCTCACTATCTCTATAGATTTACATATGTTTCTTTTGTTCAACTATTTAAGCTATATGAAGTAGGCCTAATAAGTGGCCTTATTGTTCCTACCAATAGTAGTTTAAATGTTTTACTGAAGAATATTGTAGATCTACAATCAGTAAAGATATTGAGCTCGCTGTCTTGTTTATTTACGTTTTATAAATTATTGAATACACTCACGTCTGAAACTGAAAAGTTATCTTTAGAAATATAGAGTTCAAGCCTCCAAATGAGAAGAAAGTAGTTTATTATATCTAGGTCATGAATGAAATGAAAGCTTTTAGATCTAATTTTAAAATAGTTATTGTTAATTAAAAGTATAGTCATGTATATAAGAGAGTAGTCTATATTGAATTCTCATTAATTTAAATTAAAAAATAACGCAAAATAGAGCTTAATTATTCAATTTATTGTTCAAAGGTCAACATCTGTTTTTATTTTTGTGTAGCTATGTAAGTTCATGACCCCTTGACGCGTCTCCTTGGTGACCTCAATACGCAACGATACAACAACAATACAATAGATCTAGCCTATATTTTAAAAGCAAATCATACGCGTGAATGTAATTGTTTATGTAATATTGTTAGTTTAATTTTGTATAGCTCTTGAATCCTAACAATTTGAATGCCACAGCAATCTAGTCAATAAATAAAAACTTGTGTGACACATTAGCATCTAAGATTTGACCTAGATCTAGATACAATAACGGTGTTATCAG
>JADKLZ010017809.1:1740-12145 GCA_021533235.1 Biomphalaria straminea | reverse complement strand
TTTGATTGACAAATAGTGTCAACGGGTGTATTTTTTTCAACATTTATGGATTATATTTATATCAAATACTAAATCTAGATCTAGGTCTATCAGTACGTTGACTGTTGACATTTTAAAATATTTTTTTTTCTCACAGAGATCAAAGTTGTTGTTTTTTTAAAGTCAGTTTTACATTTTAAAATACAAATCTTTAATAGATTTGTTGCCGATTAAAGAGATCAAACATGTTCTTGCAGCAAAGACAAAGAGTATTACTCTCTTTGTTGCCACGAATAAAACTGTATGATATACAGCAGTAGCGGCCTTAGAGGTGGCAAGTGGAGCGCCTGTGGGGGCCCCGTGATCGGAGATTTTAGTGTAACAAACTTGATCAGAACACATTTTCCTAATATAATCCGATTAGACGTCGATGTTTGAATACAAACATAATTACCTCTTTAAATTGATTACTTTCGCCTAAATGTTTTATATTCTTCTGTGCATAGACATCTTGAGGCCATAGGAGTATTTTTCTTTTAAACTTTTTAAACTTCAAAGAAAATCTTTTATGCAGAACAATAACAACGAAGTATATACAACAGTAGGCAAACAGTACCTTAGTAATATTCTGTTTTGTAATAAAAATAAGGCCCACAGTGTTAAAAGCGGACATACTGAATTGTTATTGTTAGAGGCCAATGACAGCGTTCAGACGGATTAGCCCGTTAGCGTGATGTGGTACGGTTTATATATAGTATACCCTTACGGCTCAGGGCCCCGCACAAGACTAGTTTCCAGGGCACGTCGCGCAGCTAAGTCCGCCCCTGTATACAGGGAATTCCAGGTATCTTGTTACCTTTACTAATAATAGATTTAAATGGCGATTATTTTAAGGTTACGCTAATTAACCTTGAAGCAGAATTTACATTAACGAGTATAACAGATCCAATAGTTATTCTTAACACTGCTAGAATTGTCCATTATTCGGGTTTGGCTTCTGTAATTCTGTAATTTTAGAATTAACTTCACACTCGAGTTTTTTACCCCTCTATTCATCTATCCGCAATCAAATGGAAAAAGGCTTTTCTAAATAAAAAAATCGTTGTTATAAAGTGATAAAAGAGTGAATTGCAAAGTTGGGAAAATGAATAAAAGCAACAACAAATGTACGTCTTTTCGTCAGAGGAAATTTCACAATCATAGCATATTTTTTATTAGTGAAATAAAAAAAAATATTATTCTTTCTATGGGAACTTCTCCCATGCCGAGTTGACGAGAGTGGGGCTACAAAAAAGCGTGACGCAAAAGCTAAACCTATGATAACGAAGCCACAATGAGTGACCGTCTGTCTGGCCTGCGCATTCGTCTGTTAGGCATAAATCCAAAAGCAACATTTCTGAACTGTGATAATCACCTATAAACCTGTCAGCTTTTCATTCTGCTGAGATAGATCCAACAATTGTCACCTTTTTTGTAACTGTACATGAATTGTTCAACTTTTTTTTTCAAATTAACCCAGAGATTCTTCCTTTTGAAGTTAGTATCACACCCTTCTTTTTAATGTTCTTAAGACTGATATATACTAGGAACTTTAACAATTCGACCACTTCTGGTAGTCTTGACTGGCACAAGTTCTCTAGACGTTGATCTATAACTGTCTGTTTCGTTTGTTCTAACAGTTTACTGCTCGTTGTCTTCATCGGTATCATAGTACCCACTACCCAGAGATATCTTCATCGAAACTCTTGTTTAAAAAGCTTTGATTTCTTCTGTATGTTTTTCCATCGTTTGTTTATGATGTAAGATCTGGTGATGAATGTTTTTTTTTATGACAACTGCTTTCTGCTATGTTTGTCCTAGACGAACTCTCACTTTCTCTCCGAAAAAAACAACCTTTAGGTAGTCTTGCCTTTGCATCGTATTTCATTTTGCTTTTCATCTGTCGTTCGTTGAGTTATATCTCTGCATTTAAGTTACCGATGGTTTTAATAGTTTGAGATCAGTTGGAATGATGTCCCTGAGTCTTCTACTTATCATCAGTTGTGATGCTTATCAGAGTATTTCTATATTCAGGCATAGCAAGATATGGATATTTTATACTTTTATATATCTTACATCTTTGTGTTTTCGCACAAATCATAAACAATACATAAATTGAAACTCATTCATGCTTTCTGCAAAATGGTGAGAAACGGACGAAACTGATCACCCAATCCAACGAAAAAGCAAAAGAAGGTAGTGAATACTATGGATTCCCTGTAATCACAACAACCAGAAGAAAGAAGACACTTGATGGGAAGTTGAGTTCTAATGTAGGACTCAATAGGACTGTCAATAGAACTGCAATTCAAACGTGTTGCGACAGAAGAGCTGGACAGATTTCATATGGGGATGGACAGATTACAAAGGCTGGAAAGAAAATGGATACCTTTGGGTTTTCCTCTTTTACCAAGACACCTGTTGGATGATGACAAACTGTCTTATTTTTTACTGTTTGTATGATGAAATAAATGGCAAATCGCTTGTTCAATGATGTCACTGATGCACGAGCACTTTTCATCAACAAACTAGTAATACAATCACCAATAGGCTCAAACCTTGCAACATCCTCTGAATACCGCTAACTCAGGCCACTTCCATTGCGTCATTCTAAAAAAAAAAACTATCCCAGGGGCACAATGACGCAAGAAAGGCTTATCATGGCTTTAATGTCAGTGAAGTCACAAATACTAGAAAGTATCGATGTAGATGATGTTATAGATGTCTTTGCTGCAGAGAATGTACCACGTGAAGCGATACGAATCGAGATTTGTCACTTGTGCATTATTTAGCTAATAAACAACCGTATTATTCATTAAAAGAGTCTTAATGATTGTTTTGGTTAAATTTACTGATATACTGAACCAATTTGATCTTAAGCTTATATATTTTTGCGTACATTATATCATGTCATATATCAAAAGTCAAAATGCAAGGGGCCCCCATAGAGGTCGGTTCTCCCGGGCCCCCGAACCCCTAGCTACGCCCCTGTGTTAAAGACATAAAGCTTCTCATTATGGACTGTGAGTATGACAACCCAGATGATATGCTTATTGATTTGATCATTAGTGGGGTCATACACGAAAAAGTACAATTAAGACTACTTGATCAGGGACAGAAGTTGACCCTTAGCAAGGCTATAGAAATTGGACAACAATATGAGACGTCGCAAAGCCAAGTGAAAATGTTTAGGGGCCAAGAAGTTCTAGCAATCAAGAGACAGTCAAACAATGTACTGAGGCAGAAGTCTAATGTTAAAGACAACTCATATAAATTTTGTAGTAAATGCGGCAAGAACCAGGAAAAGGGAAAATGTCCAGCAGTAGGAACCACATGCAATTTCTGCAAAAGGAAAAACCACTGGTATCAAATGTGCCGAGAAAGACGCAACGTTAATCTAGTACAGTGATGCCCAGCCTAATTCGACCTGCGGGCCATTTTAATTTTCGACACTCGTGTCGCGGGCCACATGACCGAAAAGATACAAAAACTTAATGAAATGGAACTAAAACTAAAACCCGTGGATCTAGCACTTACATTTATTAGTGAGATGTTTGAAGTTTATCATCTTTTCTGTCCTTCGGAAAAAATAGCTTCATTTCGCTACTTAGAATGTGAACAACATTATATCTAGCTTAACCACTGACTCATTTTCTTATCTTTTTTTGACAACTATTCAATCCTTCAATCTCTAGGCGAAGTTTAACAATATTTTTTTCGCGGCTCAAATAATAACCATATTTTTTTAAACCAACCACACTATTTTTTACTAATAAAATATATTGGCTTATTATTATGTTCCACAAAAAAATATTGAACTGTTCACTTTTCCTGTTAAATTATACATCTAGTCCCGTTTCTTAAACAGAATGTTATTTGTCATGGTACCAATGCATCATAGAAAAAGTTTGGGCGCTACCGTACGTAAAATAACCTTTATGGAGAAGGAAACTACTTTTTGTGCCGTCGTTTCGGCGGGCCGGATGGAAAAACTTCGCGGGCCGGATCTGGCCCGCGGGCCGTAGTTTGGGCATCACTGATCTAGTAGAAGATGACAGCCACAGTGATGAAAATATTGTACCTATTAGCACTGCAAGTAGCCAGTCTAAGAAGGGTAAAGTTGAGAACATCAGTGTCATTGAAGACAAGTGGACTGTAAAACTGGTCGTACATGGAAAGACATTAGTTTTCAGAATCGACACTAGTGCAAAATGTAACATTCTTGTCAAGTCCGAGTTTGAAAAGCTCAAAGACAAAGTAAAACTTGCTTATTCAGCAAAGTCACTCAAGTCTTACACTAATCATGTCATTAAGACTTTAGGAGCAGTGGTGCTACCTTTGAAGAATTATACACAAGAGGTGAAAGCAACTTTTGAGGTTGTAGACCTTAATCAAGAGAACATTTTGAGTGGTGTCACAGCTGAATGTTTAGGACTACTACAACGGATAGACAGCATAGAATCCAAGGCAGAAGACGAGTTACAAAGAGAGTTTCTTGAAATGCTGAAAACAACTGGAACACTGCCAGGAGAATACACGATTCAGTTAGAAGAAAATGCTAAAGAAGTTATTCATCCACCACATCGCTTAGCAGCATCTTTACGCCAGAACGTTGAAGAAAAACTTAAAGAAATGCAAGCTAATGGATTTATTACTCCAGTACATGAAACTGCTGAATGGGTTAGCTCCTTGGTTGTTTCGTTCAGGAATGACAAAGTGAGAAAATGCATTGATCCAAAAGATCTCAATAAAGCAATCAGACGGGAACATCACCCGATGAAAACTATTGAAGATGTGATCACTAACATTCCAGACTCGAAAATATTCTCAGTACTCGATGCCAAGTCAGGATTTATGCAAATAAAGCTTGAAAGAGAATCCTCTTTTCTCACAACATTTAACACAACTCTGGGAAGATATAGGTTGCTAAGATTGCCTTTTGGAATCAAATCAGCGCCAGAAATTTACCAGAGAATGATGGATGAAATGCTTCAAAGTATTGAAGGAGCATATGTCATCATAGACGACATTCTAATAGCTGGTAGAGATGTTGAGCATCATGATCACATATTGAAACAAATTATGCAAAGAACAGCGGAGTGCAATCTAAAGCTGAACTATGACAAGTGCAAGATAAGTCAAGACAGAGTACCTTATATGGGCCATATCTTGTCAGAGAAAGGTTTAGAACAAGATTCAGCAAAGATAAAGGCAATTATTGACATGCCAGCTCCTCAAGATAAAGATGGAATCAGAAGATTTATAGGTTTAATTCAGTACCTAGCAAAATTTATTCCTAATCTAAGTCAAGCAGATGCTCCAATACGAAAGGTTCTAAAAGATGAAGTAGAATTTGAATGCAATCATGAACAAAACAAGAGTTTCGAAGAGTTGAAACACCTTTGTACAAACCCTCCAGTTTTGGAAAATTATAATGTCAACAAGAACGTAGAGATAGAATGTGATGCACGTAAAGATGGACTGGGAGCTGTATTACTCCAGGAATGTCGTATAATTGCATACGCATCAAGAGCTCTCAGACACAGAGACAAGATATGCTCAAATTGAGAAGGAAATGCTCTCAATTGTATATAGTACAAGCAAATTTCACTGCTACATATTTGGTAAGGAAGTAACAGTCTATAATGATCACATACCTCTGGAGCAAATCTTCAAGAAACCGTTATTGTCAGCACCAATGAGAATACAGAAGATGCTAATGAGACTTCAGTGGTATGATCTGAAAGTCTGTTACAGGAAAGGCAAAGAAATGTTTATCTCCGATACACTTTCTCGTGCACATCTACCAAATATTGATATGGAGACATGTGAATTTACAGATGATTCAGTGCATATGATCTCTGTAAGTGATTCCAAATACAGTGAAATTCAAGAATGTACAAGCAACAAGCAATAAACTTTCAATGCTTCTAGTAATAATTATGACTGGTTGGCCAGACACAAGAAGCGGGACTCCTATTGAAGTCAGGCCATTATTTGGATTCGAGAGACCAGTTATCAACTTCAGATTGTATTATTTAGAAAGGTCTGAGAATTGTAATGTCACCAAGCTTACGTAAATACATGCTAAATATGATTCACAAGACTCACTTAGGAATAGTGAAGTGTAAGCAGCGAGCCAGAGAAGTCACGTTTTGGCCAGGCATGAATGCAGACATTGAAGTGACAGTTAGGGATTGTAGCAGGTGTGCTGAACATCAGAATCAAAATGTGTCAGAACCTCTAATGCCTACCAAGACACCAGACCTTCCATACAACATGGTTGGATGCGATCTGTTTAACTTTGAGGGGAAAAAGTATGCTCTTCTAGTTGACTACTTCTCAAAGTTTATTGATGTCAAAGAACTGTCACAGGAAACTACATCAGATGTCATCGAAGCAATGAAGAGTATATTCGCATGCCATGGAATACCTAGAAGACTAAGGTCAGACAGCGGGCCACAGTTCGCTTATAGAGAATTCCTGAATTTCTGTAAATCATACGGAATAGAGCATGAAATGTCGAGTCCTCATTATCAGAGTTCAAATGGCGAGGCTGAAAGAGCTATTCAGACAGTGAAGAAACTGTGGAAGAAAAGCGAAGACAAGTTTCTGTCGCTATTAGATTACAGAACTACTCCACTGACTAATTTTAATTTGTCGCCAGCACAGTTACTCATGGGACGCCGACCAAGAAATCTGTTACCTTCGAGCGAGAAAATACTCACACATAAGATACCAGATCTCAAGGTGGTAAAGAAACACTTTGACTCAGAGAAACAGTCTCAGAAACATTATTATGACAAGAGGAAAGGTGTTAAGAGTCATAATCCACTACAAGACGGAACGGCAGTCAGAATGCAACTTAATTCAAAGTGGAAACCAGGAACAATAGTTTCAAAGCATTCTAAGCCTAGATCATATAATGTCAAAAGTGGAAATCAGGTCTACAGAAGAAACAGAAAACACATATGAAAGTCTTCTGAGAAAGCAAATAGATTTGACAATAGTTATGACTTTCCAGATGACATGTCAGAACAACTGGAGCCACAACATCTAGAGACTCCAAGATTACAAACTACGCTAGATATTGAGCCGCCACTACACACTGCTTCTTCTAACACATCTAGACATCATGAACCTTACGTAACACGCTCAGGCAGAGTAGTTAACAGACCCAAATGGCTTGATTTGTGAATTGACTTTTTAGTTGACTAGTTTAGTTTGTTAGTTTTTCTGATAAATAGATTTTCTAAATTAAAGAAGAGAGATGTAACATAATAGTATTATATGTACATTTGCACACTAGCACGTCAGTGCAACACCGCTAGTGTTTTACGTAATAAACGAGTTCCTAATTAGTCTTCCCTCTTAAACACTAGTTTGTTATTTGTGTAATACAAATATTTTACAGTCTGTGACATGGAAAAAAGCAACAACTATACAGTATAGCACTGTTTGATAAAGATCTATTTAAAAGAGCTATTTTTTTAAAAACTAAATCGAAAAAAGAAATAAAGCAGATGATGTAAATGTCAGCTCTTTCTTAATTAAATTATTGTGTTACGAGTCCAGCACAAAGACTAAACACCCCCTTTTCCCCCTTCTAAAATCGTGTAGAGATCTATAGCTGGATGGACTAAATCTAATGAGGGCGTCTTAAAAAACACCAAATACAAAATACCAGTCGAATTGAACCCAATTACTTCACCACTCAGCCGGCACACCTCCTATATGCCTAAATATAATGATAAAAACGATATAGATATTAATAATATTTTTGTTTACATTAGAAATGCATTAACACATAAATTAGGTGAAACAATAACATACCAACACACTTGCCACCATCCAATGTTAAACCTTCTTTGCAAGTACATTGAAAACTTCCAACAGTGTTTGTACACGTTGAGTAGTCAGGACATGACAGAGGATTCTCAAAACATTCATCATTGTCCACAGAGCAGTCAGTGGATGTCCAGCCAGGTTTACAGACACACTGACCAGTGGTACTGTTACAGTACTGAGTCTTATTTTGTATACAAGTACAGGACTCTGTGCAGTTATCTCCATTAGTAAAGGGTTGACATTCTAGAAATATAAATGTAGAACAAAAATGAAATAGCACAGGAATGTCAAGAAATAAATCTAAATCTACTCTAGACACTAAAAGTGGATCTGGGAAAAAAAATTAGGATATTCAATTTTTGTTTACTACAGGATTTATAGTTTGGTGTATTTAGATCTAAGTAGACCCTATTTAACCCATTTTTTTCCCTTTCATACGAATTGCAAGTGATCTTGGCAACAATTTCAGCATCTGTATTTAAAATTTGAAATAATACCTTTTTGGTTTGTATATTCAGGCCTACTTATGCTATGCTGTAAATGTCATTTTAATTCTATTCTTTGACTTCAAAGAGATGGATGTAGACCTAACTATAGAGAATTAAGTAGAATACCCAGAACCAAATGATAGATATAAAAGTATTTACTGCTTATTAATTAAAGAAGAAAGGAAAATAAGCCAGTCAAAAGCTCACATGAAAATGGCAAAGAATCATTAACAAGCATCATTAGAGATTGCAGATATTGTGAAAGATCACATTGAAAATACTATTGCCCAGTATTTGGACAGACATGCACAAAATGTAAAAAGAGAAATCATTCAAGGCTGTTGATTCACTAGAAGATGAAAGTTAAGCAAGCCAAGTAAATGAGTTGTGGTTTGAGTAATTGGTACTGACAACAAAGTCACAGTTTGGATGGTTGATGGCGATAATGTGGGAAAATATTTAAAATGAAGATTAACACAGAAGCACAATGTGATATCAGAGTCAATGTAATACATTTTAGAAACTAATAGTCAATTAAAGCATTCAAATACAACCCTACGACCATTAGAGGATGAAGCATAAGAACTGAAGGGAGTTGCATCGGTTACATTTAAAGTCGACGATATGGAGGTCCAAGATGACCTGTATGTGACCAAGAAAGAAAGAAACCCATTTTTAGGTATGAAAACATCCATTGCTTCATAACTTATTGAAGCAAAAGAAAATGTCGAATTACATGATGTCAAGCAACAGAATGAAGTTCCACCAGAGGTGATGCATAGAAATCAATTAACAATAATTTCTACGTCAGGTTCTCATTGGCAAGTAGACGATAGACTAGTACGTGGTCAATAGCAATTGAAGCCCAGATGATGAAATAATTAAGAAAAATAAAAAATCAACAACAAAGTTTTCTGGAAATAATCAGAAGAAAGCAGAAGTAAGAAAACTGAATCTGATAATAAACTGAAGATATTAAACAATTATTTCAGAGAAGGATGGCCAAAGTTTAAAAATCAAGTGCATGAAGCAGTAAAGTTGTACTGGTCATTAAAAGATACTATCCATGAAGAGAATGGAATATTATTTTATGAGAAATGAATTATAATTCCTTCAAGTATGAGGAAATAAATTCTCGACATGCTGCACACAGGTCATTTTGGTCTGAAGAAACCAACCAGATCGTAGGCAGGCCAGAGTGTGTTTTGGCTAGGATTGTCCATGATTTGGTTTTGACAATAATGAAATGCTCAGCATGTGCAACTTTCAAATGTGGAAGAAAAATTGCTATTTCATGCTGTACCAGCGAGACCATGGAAAAGGTTGCGACATATTTGTTTGAATGCCAAACAATGCCTACAATGCTATTTATTGACTATTTCTCCAAATACCCTGAAATAAAACGATTTGAGAACAAAACAGCAGAATGTGTACACTCAATCGAATGGTCAAAGTGAGGTGTATGTTGGTATTGTGAATCAGATACTCATCAAAGCATACACAAGTGGGAAAGATGCCGGGACATTACTCAAAGAACGACAGGTGAAAAGCAAAGTGATATACGATGCTCATGTAAGATAACTCTGTTGGACAGAAGGTGAGTGTTCGTCAAGGACAAACATGGCAGAAAGCAGTTGTCTTTAAAACATTCATCACCCAGACCTTAAATCATAAAGACAAACGATCGAAAATCTACAGACGTAATAACCGCTTTTTGAACAAGAATTTTGATGAAGATATCTCTGGGTACTATGATACCGATGAAGACAACGAACAGAAAACTATAAGAACAAACCAAACAGAAAGTTATAAACCAACGTCTAGAGAACCTGTTGTCCCAGTCAAGACAACCGGAAGTGGTTGAGTTGTTAAATTTTCTAGTACTACTAGTACATATAAGTCTTAAAAACTTTAAAAGGAAGGATGTGCTAATATGTTTACAATATTTCATTGTTGTCAATGTTTTTGTGAGAGAGTACTTAAAAGGATGTGATGTAATAAATTGATATTCTTCAAAGTCTATTTATTTCAACACAAAGTCTCAGTCAATT
>JADKLZ010017770.1:0-11592 GCA_021533235.1 Biomphalaria straminea | reverse complement strand
CTACAAAATGTGTGACATAGTAGATACCTACAAAATGTGTGACAGAGATGATATCTAAAAAATGTGTGACCTAGTAGATACCTACAAAAAAAAAACAACAACGTTGTTTTGTGTAGAAGTTATAAGAAGTGAAATTATTTTTCAACCCTAACTTATGTAACATATAATTTTAATTTTTTTAGAACTAGGTCTAGTAATGGGCTATGCTGCTGCAAGTAAAATATTATATGTGTCAGACGCGAATAGCGCAAATTTTTAGTAAAAGAAATTACAAGTTTTATATTATATAAACTCATAGTATGTTGAATACATAATCGAAAGACATGTAGTTTGCTAAACTCTTTTATTCATCATTTTAAAAAAAGTTACAACAATCTTGAATTGATACTTTTAAAAAACCGCCTTCACCCCTTCACCTGTTGTAAGAGCAGTTTCGCCGGGCTTTATATCTAAGCCACACGAGCAGGCCAGGTGCTGGACTTAGTTGTCAGAGGCTATCTGAGACGCATGCCTTTAGGAGTATTTTATAGACAATTTGAGCTTATCCCCATTGACACCCCTGGCCATGAAAAAACCAGGAACTTCGGGCAGATGGAGCTCGTCAGCCAAGTAAGGCAATTCATCTAGGAGAGGGGTACTCTGACTTCAAACCCACGCTGCCTTGCGGTACTAAGGCTTCAGGAGACAACCTCGAGGAAACATCAGGAGTGAAGCCCCTTAGGCGTTGGGAGTATCAGCTACGGAATTCCCTCCGGCAGCTTCTGCAACTGAGTTGGTGCCAAATGTAATGCGTTGCGTTCCTTTGGATCACATCAGCAAGGTCAAGAGAGGGATCATGATGCATGGGCCACCCATGACCCCTTTATCTGAGGCCCAGGAATGCGCCACGAAGAGGACACTCTGGTGCTGCTGCAAAGTGGCTAAAAAAAACCGGGAGACAACAGTTACGGGTTATAAGTCCAACTTGATTGGCTATGGACGCCACGGGTTGTCTCTGACGGTGGGAGAGGTCTTCGCGCCTCACTGATCAGCTACCGCCCGCCTCAACCTGGGCAGCCCCCAGACAGTTGGATGCTGATCCGCCACAGCCTGCCTGCTCTAATGGGTGCTTAGAGCTTAGTTTAAAACGACAAGTAGGCTGTAAACTTGCACCAAGCAACAAAAGAAGAAAAATGAAAAATAAAATTCCTATTATGCAAAGGCAAAGACTTCTTGAATTCTGCGCATACCATAAGCTCTGCATTACGAACACATATTTCAGGACAAAACCACAGCATTGTGTCTCATGGAGGCATCCTAGGTCTGGACACTGGCACCAGCTGGATATGATACTGACACGGAAAAGAGACATTGGAAACATACTGCTGACACGTAGCTTTCAAAGTGAGGACTGTGATACTGATCACACTTTAGTGTCCTGCCGGACAAGACCAGGGTCGGACTGGCTTAAAAAACCGGCCCGGGAAATTTGGTCATGGCGGCGGCCCATTTCATCATTAGCTTCATTTAATTTGTTTCAGTAAGTTAATATTACTACTTATTTTTCATTTAATTTAATTTTTATATATTTTTCTTTAGTTTCTATAATTTTTTCAAATATATAATAATAATAATGACATTTTAAAGTTCAAAAACACTACTTTAAGTTGTAAGAATGTTTTTATTTATTACATGTTCAAATTCGTAATTATGAGAAACAACATTAAACAGTTAATTAACTCATAGTTTTAACAACCTAAACATAAGAAACAGAGAGTCTAAAATTTCAATACACCACTAACTAGTATAACGCTTTTTTAATCGTATCACTAGTGCAGGGGTGTGTGCTTTGTTTGAAAGGATAAAAGATGCACATACATTTCATGTAGGAGCTAATATATATAGTGCTTCCGATGATAAACATGAAGCTTGTCTTCAACTCTTCATTAGAGATAAAGAAAGGGTCACAGTCAATGTCCATCAAGGAACCTAACAATTTCTTCCTTTAAATTCCATATTGATCTAATGATTGGCCAGTGAATACAACTGTGTTACCAAACATCGGAATGTTTTAATTCCAAATCTTCAAATACTTTTCGGAAATGCCAGTCGGGAATTTTTTTAGAATTTTTAGAATTGGAGGATATAGGTGAAGTGAATTTGGTGGCCCCGAAAAAATCTATATATTATTTCTCAAAGTAAGAGGTCAAACGAGCAACAACATGCAACAACATGCAACAACAAGTAAATAGGGAAGATCCCATGGCGTACGCACGCGGTGTGAATGGAAATTTGTGCATCCCAATGCGCACTATTTTGTGAATGAAAGTGGTGTTTACATAATTCTCTTCTTCTCAGATTATTGTCATAATAATATTAAAAGTATTTCCACATTATTGTGTCGTTAGACTATTGAAACTAGAACAACAACAATACACAGATAAAGTATACTCTCAGGTTTCACTTTAGAAAGTACTTTAATTACGCACATTCGTTCATTAGACATGATTACGAAAGGTAACTCATCTCTCTATTCCTAGATCTAGATCTAGAACTTGAATTCAACTCTAAGAAGATTATAGAACTTCTCTTCGCAAGTATAGTTTTATGCTTTAGCACATGAACATACTTATTATAGTCCATTTAATCAAATTAACATTCAAATTTGTTTTTCTAAAGCATTGTTGCATGAGTGCAGCTATATTCTTAATATCGCGTAAATTAAGGTCAATTAGCCATTTTTTTTAGCTTCATTTTTTTTACTTTAAAACGATTTTAATAATGTCCGGAAATTTCCAGGACTTTTTCGACCGGCGGCATAGCATTTAATAACATTTCAGGAGATTTCCAAGGGGCTCCTGGTAAATCAAGAGGCCGCGGAAAATCTGTTATGTTTTATAAAATGGTTCAATTTCATAATTTATACATCTAAAATTTAGCACGGGTCCAAAGAAAGTTCGGGACCCACTGTGGTCGCATATGTTGTAGTATTTTTTATTCATGAATTCACTTATAACAAGTAAATGGGAAGATCCCATGGCGCAGCATGGTGTGAATTGAAATGGTGTGTCCAAATCCGCACTATTTTTATTCATAAAATAGCATAGACCATAGACATATATAGACTGGAAAAAGGAAGTAACTTTATGTAACTTGAAAAAATGTATATCCATTGTATTCGGATTTCCGAAATCTGACAATTTGCACGATCTTTAGTCTGAAAGATTAAACAAAACTACACTTCCTCCTTATTTACGCAGCATGGTGTGAAAGAAAAATGGTGTATCCAAATCCGCACTATTTTCATTCACAAAATGGCATAGATAGCATAAATAAATATACACTGGAAAAAAGAAGTAAAGGATTCAGTCCTTAACTTTGAATTAGTGAAACTAGGGATTTTTTCAGCAGAATGTCCAAATAAGCTAAAATTAAAAAAAAAACAGTTTCAGAACAAAAAATAAACATTATGATTAATTGACATTACAGTCACGCTAAGAGATAAAAAAAAAACACACAATAGTGAAAATATTGCAATACTTATATAGGTTATGGCTGAAATAGATATGAATACTTAACTTTTATACTGCTCATGCTGTATAGTATAGTACACTAATTTGCAAATCACAAATGTTCCCTTCATAAAAATATCTTATTGGCCAGTCTATACTTATTTATGTCTATGGCATAGACATAAATAAATATAGACTGGAAAAAGGAATTAACTTCATGTAACTTGATTTAATCATTTATATACCTAAAAAATTAGCGCGGGTCCAATGAAAGTGCGGGACCCACTGTGGTCACATATGTTGTAGTGCCTAAGGCCTACCCGGGAAAATAGCGGCGTATGCTATGCCGCCGGTCGACTAGTAAGAATATACAAAATAAAGGAAAAAAAAATTTATTAAAGACCTAATGTACTTCGAACAATAACATTGTGAACAAGTTTCGCTAATCCTTTTCTGTAATATCAGACAATAGTTCCTGTGCGAGCCATTTAACAATCAATGACCTTAGCAGCAACATATACTTTGACTATGCCTTGGGACGGCCTCTAAGCTTAAATGAATGACGTTACATTGGACCAAAATGTGTCATGAATTTAATGTAGCTTTGTGTAAACTTTCCAGTTAATAGTTTATGGTTGATATATTTGCTTTTTGTTACTTAAAAAGTTGTTTTTTCTCAGTCATAACTCCATCAGTTGTTACCCTTGCCATCTTGTACAAGCCAACCCAACTCTTTCTACACAGTTCTTCATAGTATTGAATAAATACTGGCCTGGACTTATGTCTTTTACTGAATTTATATAGTATTGTATATTATAGTATTATATAGTATTGTTATTGAATATAATCTACGTTTTTTTTCAAAACTCTTTAGAAAGACGTTTGGAGACAATGTTTCTTTAGCCTCTTCATTACAAATGATAAGAATCAAAAGTTTCAATAATGTCTCTCATATTTACAATGATTTATTTAGGTTTTCACGGGCCGCATAAAACACTTCGGCGGGCCGCATGTGGCCCGCGTCCGTAATTTACCCACCCCTGAATAGGCGATACTAAAACATCAATGATTTCATTGTTATTGATTCTTGGAAGAAAGTCCTTCTGACAAGGCATCAGCATGAATGATTGTAAAGTTGACTGGCTAAGCACATTTTTAAATCTATTCGAAATGTATTTCAATTTTGAAAACGACTTCTCACAAGCAACCTCGTAACGTAAAGTAATGATTTTGCTGTTTCAGTTTTGTTATTTTCAATACAAACTATTATTTGAAGCTATCATATAATCAACGGTAATTTCAGTTAAAATTAAAAATATAATAACTTTCTTTTGGCAGTTGGTAGCCGCCGGCCCACCGGGAATTTCCCGGTGTCCCGGCGGCCCAGTCCAAGCCTGGACAAGACTACGGCCTACTAAGATTCACTCATCACATGGAAAAAGTAAAGCACGCCTGAATACTGCAAACACAAAGAATGCTGATCTTAGATTCGAATTCATAAAGAAATTAGAGGAAGCTTTCAAAAACTTTTCAGTGACTGATGTAGAAAAAAACCTGCTTTTTTTTTCTCAAAGCAAGAATCTTTTTATTTTCCATTACCAGAAATCTAGATTTAGACTTAAAATAGGTAGGCCTATTAAACAAGAAAAAGAAACATCATATTCTGTTTCTCACTTTCGAAAAAAATTAAAGATGTTGACTTTTTAGCTACTTATTATAGATAATCTAATGGAAATTCATTTTGATTACAACTGACAACCTCAGCGTAACTACTGTACAAAAACAATATTGACTGTATTGAGATTAGTTTATAGGCCTAGCACACATTTTAAAGATATAGCGATAATTACATTTTCACTTTAATGGCTGCTTTGTCGTCTGGTATGTGCACTGGAAAGACGTAAGGATAATCTCGAATTTATCTTATCCTATACAGGCGTTACTTAAAAAAAAAAAAAAGAAGATGATTACGTCCTACGCTTCGTGCATTCAGTCACGCATATTAACCAATGACCTAAATTCTGCTAATTTTGTGTCACTGGTTTTCCTGGCTAGCTTAGCCAACCCATTCCATGCTCTAATTGCACTAGGGAAGAAGGAGCATTTGTACAAATTTGTCCTAGACTCCTAGCATATGGGAGGATGAATAAATATGTCATTCTTTTTGTGTCTTTCTTAGTATTTTTAGCGGCCCCCGAAAGGGGAAAAGACGCTATTAGTTTTGTGTGGCCTGTCTGTCCGTCTGTCTGTCTGTCTGTCTGTCCGTCCGTCCGTCCCGTTTAGTGCTCAGAAAGTAGAAGAGAAAATGAAAATCTGACATCACGATAATATAGAGCATTCAAAGTTCTGATGCAACGGCTACTTTTTTTTTCTAAAAGCTCAAAATCTAATTTTTAAAAATATTTTATGCAAACAGTATTTAAAGAGAAAAAACCTAATTAGTATGCAATATAAATGAAACCTACTTTAAGACAATTAATAATCTAATATACTGCACAAGATTTCACATTTTCTTTTGTTCCAACATACGAGTAACATACCAGTATTTACTCGTAAAGTAATCAACTCATAAAAGAGGTTTGGCAGTTGCCTTGAACATCGGCTTTACAAGGCTAACGTTGAGAGATCAAAGCACGGAAGATGTATATTTTGACCGCTGGGGCACTAAATAAGATCTGTTGTTTATTTTAAATGAACTTTTAGCAGCGACAAAGAGAGTTTGTGTGATACACAAACTCAGAGGCGGCCCCTGTTAAGAGATCAAAGCACGGAAGATGTATATTTCTGTCGTGTATCTTTGATATATTTTTTTTAAAATGAACTTTTAGCAGCGATAAAGAGAGTTTGTGTGATACACAAACTCAGAGGCGGTCCCCGTTGAGAGATCAAAGCACGGAAGATGTATATTTCTGTCGTGTATCTTTGATATATTTTTTTAATGAACTTTTAGCAGCGACAAAGAGAGTTTGTGTGATACACAAACTCAGAGGCGGCCCCCGTTGAGAGATCAAAGCACGGAAGATGTATATTTCTGTCGTTTATCTTTGATATACTTTTTTTTAAATGAACTTTTAGCAGCGAGAGATCAAAGCGGATCTGACAGGGATCCGACTCCGACGGGGGCCGCCTCTGAGTTTGTGTATCACACAAACTCTCTTTGTAATCTTGTTTTTTATTAAATTCATTCTGTTTTTGTATTTGAAGATTATGGTTCAGTGTATAATTTATACCCAGCCACAACACCAACGTTGTTTTCCTACCGAATCGTAAAAAAAAATAAAAAAAATAAAATAAAAGAAGATAGGCCTAATTACTTAACTCCACCAACAAGCTTGCCAACATACAGACAATCTGAATGACTGAGAACGATTGATGATCTAAACAAAGAGCAGACAACCTGAATGATGAGAAAGGTGGATGATCAAAGAGCACATCGAAAAAATTGACAGTTACTGACTGAAAGTAATTCATCGCATAGTAAATGATTGTTGTAACGTCAAAATGCAAGAACCTTTCATTTGTGGTCATCGCAAAGTGTATCGTTTAGGTGATACAATTAACAACAATGTCTTAGCAGTAAATAAATTTGTTAGAAAACAAAAACACAACCCGTTACCTCGACCCACAAATTCAAAACGAGATAATAGACTTGGGCAACGTAATTTTAGCAAAACACCTAAAGGGTATCCTAATCTGTGCCGTTTTCTCTATCATGGTTGACTATAGCCTTAGTGGCTTACTCAGGGATTTGGTGGTCCGAGGCTTGACCTCTTTAGGGACCCCTGCATTTTGACATTCGAGGATTGATGCAATTACTTGCAAATAATTGTTCCAGATGCTCAGATCTTCTTTTAATGCTTTACGTTTTAGTAATACTCATGAGCATGGTTTGAATACTGCTGTTCCAATCGTCGTTATAGTCCTTTGCATCACTGAAGATTCTGATCAAATCGGGTTAAAATTTTTTAATTTTTAATCAATACAAGCACGTTTGATCAGTCTGGCTATGATATCTATCGAACGAGATATTGTCCAGTTCGTGGAATATTCACAATTACTAGATACTTTGCTGCAATCTAAGAACGAAAAAAAAATTTTTTTGAAAGGTTTATGCTATCTGTAAGTCTTTGAACTAATAATATTAAGAAGCAAAAGCTTGTATTTTGGTAACAGTAGTATTCATTTATTTATTTTGAGGCATGAAACTGAACACCCACATTCTTCACTTAACTACACTAATACAATTTGGTAACTAGAGTTTAGCTTCAGTAATTAGTGAGTATAAGAATAAAGCAGAAGAGGCCTTCTCAGTGCGCACGGGCTTGGGCGAGTGACCATTAGGGACATTAATATAGCGACAACAGATTTTTTCGCGGGACAATCCAAAAGGTTTGTGGCCTTAGGCGGCTGCCCAAATCGCCACCACCTTAGGCCACTTCTGAATGAACAACACAGTGATATTTGCCAAAGACGTTGTCAAGTACACCGAGTGCCGTCTGCCAAGAGGACAAAATGGATTATTTGTTCAGACCAGGTAGTGAGTGATCTGGGCGGATTGTGCCATCTATCGTACACATCCTCAATTGAGAGTTGTTTCACTGTTTTTCTTTCCACAAACAAACAAGCTGCGGCTCGAAATTGCTCTTGATGTTTGCATTGTACTGTTGGTGTGAAGGTCGTGTCAGGACAAACCGTAGAAGTAGTCTCCCTGACTCCAACTACATGTCTCCTCCT
Source organism: Biomphalaria straminea (assembly GCA_021533235.1). NCBI lineage: Eukaryota > Metazoa > Mollusca > Gastropoda > Planorbidae > Biomphalaria > Biomphalaria straminea. The sequence goes on along the minus strand of JADKLZ010017770.1, from coordinate 3,367 downwards.
CAAGATAGATCACATCCTCAGATTTCCCATGCTCCCTAGACCAAAGCAAACACCAATTGGTTAAAAAACAAAGGAGTGCATGAAGCCTATTTCCTCCTAAACCAGTAACATTTGAACAAACAAAAACATCAAGTAAGCACATACACATATTTCTTCAATTTATTTATTTTAAATGTACCGTCAGTTTTTTTTCCGAAAATAATAGTAATAATAGGCCTATTTTGAATAACAATTCGGTGGATTTTAATCGCCCTGATTTACTGTTTCATCGATACTGCCTTACCGCTATACCACAATAACAATAAAACGGAAATTGAAAAACAAAGAAAATATGAGAGCTTAAGCCTTGAAATTAAGCTATGGAAGTTATCAAAATTAAGAACATATCCTGTTATATAAACCAAGGGGTAATGAAAACTAACCTAGTGATTATCATAATAATAATTTAAGATATAGAGTGCTGTATCGACAAACTTTAAGCTCAATGCCAAAATGACAAACTTATCTAAAAGACATCAATAGTTCGGTAAAATACATGATTGTTGAGTTTTCAAGTCTTCTCTACATCTTGAATTGTTTCATCTCTGTAGACAATACAGCGGCTTATCAAATTGTTTCTTGACTTTCCGCAATCGCTTGGAGCAAAAATCTGGATAAAAAATCAACAACCAAGATCGAGCTACTTCGGCATCTTTATTATTTGCTCTTTCGATGCATTTCTGAAATGACGCATGAATGTTTTCAAGTAGAGATGTAGATATTGCTGCTCACTTTCTAACATTGTATACACAACGCATTACGCTTCAAATTTTCTCATATAATAAACAAAACAATAGAATGTGTTCTTTTTCCTTTGGATAACACAAAGGAGTTTTTGTTAATGTCATTAATCTACTATATTTTGACCAAATACCACTGCCTGATTGATCAAGAAATCTCTTAAACTACCGCATGTATCCGCATAAAATTTCGTATACAGGTTCCTTTTACCTCCTAGATGCTCACTAACAACTTATTTTGACAGAATTGCAACCTTGGAACCACTCGCAAGCTTTCTCTCAAACCTTAGTATTTTATTTTCGTTATTTCCCCAAAGGTCGCAGTCTGCATAGAAAGCATTTTAAAAATACTAGTCGACCGGCGGTGTAGCATACGCCACTATTTTGCAGGGCCGAACTTACCCCACTCTAACCTTTGCGACAACAGGGGGCCCCGCACTTTTATAGGCCCGCGCTAATTCTAGGTGTATAAATTATTAGATTAAACCATTTTATAACTTATAACAGATTTCCTGCGGCCTCCTGTCGATTTACCAGGAGCTCCTGGAAATCTGAATTTGCAAAATATACGATAAAGTCCTACAAATATTCGGAAATTATTAAAATCTGTTGAAAACTCATACAAATCTCCTTAAATATATAGACAAAAATTGTAATTTTTGGGTGTCATTCAATATAAAAACGCCAGTCCTACGCGCGAAAAAAAAAACGGCATCATGCAACACCCGTAATTTGGAATCTAGTGAAAGAAGCTTCTCGCGCCTCAAACTAATGAAGAATTACTTGAGTTGAACAATTCTCGTAGATAGATTGAAACATTTGGTAATTTTTGCTATTGAGCGTGATCTATGTAGGAAATGAAATTTTTATGATATAATGTATGACTTCGCTAAATGCAATGCTTGTAAAGTAAGTCTGTACGTAGTAAAGAATAAATAAAATGCAAAGAAGAATTTGGAGGCGCGGTGGCTGAACGGTAAAGCGCTTGACTACTGAACCGGGGTCGGGGTTCGAATCCTGTTGAAAACTGGGATTTTTAATTTCAGGATCTTCGGGCGCCTCTGAGTCCACCCAGCTCTGATGGGTACCTGACGTTAGTTGGGGAAAAGTAAAGGCGGTTGGTCGTTGTGCTGGCCACATGACACACTCGTTAACCGTAGGCCACAGAATCAGATGAACTTTACTTCATCTGTCCTATAGACCACAAGGTCTGAGAGGGGAACTTTACTTTACTTTTTAAAGAAGAATTTATTTTCTAATATAAACTCTTAATTTTCACATATTATCCGTATCTCTACCCAAACTTGGCCCCGCGAAATCCATTTCGCATAGTGCTCTACTAGCTCTACAATGATTAACTTCATCCCTGCTATTTAGTGACGGGTGAGTACAGAGTAGATTACTAGTTATCTTTCCATGACTTCATGGTCACAATGGTTAAGTCCTTTTAGAACGCAGTTAGAATTAATCAACTTTAAAAAAAAACAACAATCTAATAGGGTTTGTTTCTGAACATAAAGATTATATATATGTCAGACGCGAATAACCCAATTTTTCTGTAAAAGAAATTACAGAAGTCATTTCTCTATATAGCAGAAGCATAGACATAAATAAATATAGACTGCAAAAAGGAAGAAACTTCGTGTAACTTGAAAACATGTATATCTATTGTATTTGGATTTCCGAATTATGAAAAATTAAAAAAATTGCATGATCTTCAGTCTTAAAGATTAAACAAAGCTCATAGACATAAATAAAGTACACACAATTGCAATTCACAAATTTTTGTTTCATAAAATAGTCTTATTGGCCAGTTTATATTTATTTATGTCTATGAGCAGAAGTTACGAAGGCTATATAATATTCAACCACAGACCTATGTATACTACAATAAATTTAGTTTTTTTATTTCTAGTTACGATTTATTTAGGTAGGTGCTGTTTTACTATCTATATATATATTCCTCAAAGTAAGAGTTCAAACGAGCAACACGCAACAAGTAATTGGAAAGATCCCATGGTGCACGCACGCGGTGTGAATGGTCCCAATCCGCACTATTTCATTCACAAAATAGCAAAGACATAAATAAATATAGACTGGAAAAAGGAAGTAACTTCGTGTAACTTGAAAACACATGTATATATATATCTACTATTGAATTATGATTTCTAAATTATGAAAAAAATAAAAATTGCATGATCCTCAGTCTTAGAGATTAAACACAATTTATAGACATAAAATAATGTACACACAATTGTAATGCACTAATTTTTGTTTCATAAAACTCTCTTATGAATTTGTGTAGTGAATGGAAGGGAGGTTAAAAAAGTGGAAGCCGGAAGAGATTATATTGTGTCATAAGACTCTTGAAACTAGAACGACAATACACAGATAGATACTACTCTCAGGTTTGACTTTAGCGCGGGAAATCTGTTATATCATGTTATAAAATGGTTCAATTTAATAATTTATACACCTAAAAATTAGCATGGGTCCAACGGGACCCACTGTGGTCGCATATGTTGTATTTTTTTATTCGTGAATGGGAAGATCCCATGGCTCGATTATAGAACTTCTCTTCGCAGAGA